>JANHGN010023788.1:0-18586 GCA_024605025.1 Megaceryle maxima | reverse complement strand
TTTCCTGTGAGGGTGATGGAGCCTGGGACAGGCTGCCCAGAGAGGTTGTGGAGTCTCCTTCTCTGGAGACTTTCAAGACCCCCTGGATCTGTTCCTGGGTGATCCTGCTCTGGCAGGGGGGTTGGACTTGATGATCTCCAGAGGTCCCTTCCAAACCCTAACACTCTGTGATTCTATGATAACCTGCTGCATCAGAGCAGAACAGCACACAAACCAAACGTCCAAGCCATTTTCAGGGCTTTTACCACGGGCTGTTTCTGACCTGTAGGCAGAAAGCTGGCCAGCAGCGGATGCATTTCTGGTGTGCTCCCTGGTCACGTCTCCCCGTTGAGTTCCAGGTGAAAGGAATCCCATTCCTGTCCTGTGACTGCCATAACCTGATGAGCTGAAGCAGACCCACTGGAATATCCATTAGAGAGCTGCCCTTTTCCTTAGCTCTGCTGGACTAAGCGACTGGAATTGAGTCTGCATATAAATTGGATTTATCTTCATTTACAAACCTCAGGAAATGTGGGGCAGAGACTTTAGGACCCTGAACGTGCAGAGTTGTCAATGCTGTTGGTCCTTAAACCACTCGATCAGTGCAGGATAGGTGGGTTTTCTCCACTGCAGCATCAAGGACCTGCTTTAGGAAGAAGTTAGTTTAGGGAAAGTGCTAAAGACTGAGCAGCACCAGATATGACTGAGTAACGTGGTGTAAATGGTCTCTGCACTTGGCTGCAGCCATGCAGGCTTGGAAGGGTCAAGTGTGGACTGGAACCTCTCGCATTAGAGCTGAAATACCATCTTTCTTCAGGCTGGGGGACATTTAGTGGTATATGTGCATGAGCTCTTGTGGGCTGCAGGAGTTGGTTTCCCTCCAAAGGTCAGTCTCTGTCACTCAAAGCCAACAAAACCAAAAGTAAAGAAGTAATCCAAGCTTTGACTAATACCAGCTTAGTCAGGTGAGGGAAAACTGACCTAAAAGTGGTATCTAGGTCTTTGGAGAATTACTTTCTTAATACTTGTCATGTGGCAGCATATAAAGATCCCAGCCACATGTGCCTTAAGATTAATTAATTTTCTTTTTCACAAGGAAAGGGTGTTGGGATTACATAGTTCTAGAGCTCCTGGACCATTAGTTTGGGAATGGATCTGTCCACAGCTACCCTCAAACATCTCCAGACTCATTCCCTGGCTCTTCAGTTCGATACAGGCTTATCCCAAGAAATAAATGTTTGAAAACAAAGCAACAAATAAGACTTTTGTGTAAAAATTCTCTGGAATGAAGGTTTGTTTTTATTTTGGTGGGTGTGGAGTCAGGGATAAGAGACATAATAATGCTCCTTATTATTTAAGATCCTTCATTTTGAGAACTGCCCCCATTCAACTTAGCTTCTAGTCCTTAAAGGTCACCACTGTTATTTTCACATGGGTTCTTTGCATAATATGAAGGAGAAGCTAAGGGCCAATATCGTGTGTTGGATTTGTCCTGGACTCTGCCAAATTCATTTCCTGTCCTGGTCATGACTTTCCTTTTTTTTTGAAGCTTATTGCAAGTCAGGTCACACAGTCCTGTCTCATTTCTTTCTGATGGGCATGAATAAATCTCTCCCAGACGGAGAAGTATAATGACTGCACCCAGCTCACTTATCACCTCTGCCTGACTAGCTCTGTAATCGTGCGGGGCAGCAGATCTCCAGTGAATATTGGATATTTGCTTTCTAGCTTCCCAGTGTGTTGATGGGAAGAGTCAGCCTTTAAAGCTGCCACCTCGAGCTTTATGTCCCGTTTCCTCCCAGAGTGCCCTTCTTTCAAGCCTGTTGGCCTCTGCTGGGTACGAGGTGTTTACTTATCCAGTGGTTTGGATCAGACTGGGGTGTTTTATGCCAAGCACAGAGCCTCTGTGTATAGTGTGTTTATATATGTAGGAAAAGCACCTCCAAACTATTGGCTTGCAGTCCTGCGAGCCCTGCTCTTCTCTTACAAATGCTCTCCTTCCTTTGTGGACTAGAGTGGAGAACTGGGGTCAATGCCAAGCAAAGAGATGGAAGGAGGAGTGGAAAACCCACCTCACCTTGCGCTAATTGGCCTTCACAGTGACTGACTTCACAGAAGGGTCAGGGAGCAAACGGCCGAGGTGATTACATATGTCATAGGCTTCAGAGGCAGGAAGGGCATAATGAGACCTGCAATCGTATTGATTTGGAGCAAGGCTGTGCTATCTTTTAGCTCCTCTTCTGCCCATTTCTAACTAGCTGTCTATTAGCAGTACTTTGGGGACGCTATTGTGTTTTCTAACCCATCTCAGCCCCACATTGCCCTGATGGTCTAAATTTACCTTCTTTTGGTTGTTTTCCTCCCATTTTCCTTCCAAGACCTGCTATTCTTTCTGAGCTCTTCTTGCCTCTCCCATGAGCCAGCCCAGTTTCCATCTGGTACCCACCGTAAGAAAGCAGCTCGGGGGGTCTCTCAGCAGGCGTTACATTGATTGCTGTTTCAGCATCGGCTTGGTGGGTTGTGTGGCTGGAAACCTAACAAGAGACCACTCTGATAAGGTGGCATTACGGGCACAAGATGCCACACTAAGCAGGGATGAGCTAGTGAGGATACATGCTACTGCTTTTGCTGCATTTTCTCCTTTAATAAATGGTGTAGGGGGCAGTTCACTGACAGCTATTCCGTATTGTGCTGTATGATTAACTGCAAAACACTCCGCTGGCCTCTGTCCCCCGTTTATATAGAGCAAAGCAAACTGCCAGGAGCACTCTTTGATTATAATAGTTCTGCAAATGAGTGTGTGAGGGAGTGCTACATCCCATAACTGCCAGTTTTTAGGTACCACCATGTTTTTCTCATCAGACTCACTGGCAGGCACAGCTCTAGTCAAAGCCTTCCTGCCTTGACAGCTCTCTGCTCCACGCCTGGGAGAGGGAATATTCTTCAGCCGTCAGCACAATCCCGATGTCGTGCCGAGGAGCAGCGTGCCCACAGCACAGCTGAAACTCCAGGAGCTGTGCTGAGTTCCTGGCAAAATACATCAAAAAGGGAGGGAGATGTTTATCCTACTTTTCTCTATGGGTGTTTAAATACATATATGCTCAAAATACCCATGTAAGGTAATCTCTGCCCTAGCTAAAATCTAACCCGTTCTGGTCTGACATGAAAGAAAATTTTCTTTCCATGGCTTGAATATAAAATTGCTGCTTGCATTCAGGAACTACAGTCTCTGGTTTGAATCAGAACCAAACTGCTGGTGACCAAAAGTTTTGCAGTTGGAAGGGCTGTTCATCTGCATCCAGTATGCGCTCTTGATTTATTGACCTCGCTCCAGTTTCTAGCAGACAGCCTTCCACATCACAGAAGTACCCAGCTGGTGGTGGTACTGGTAGCCTCAGATGGGAAGCCAGGGAATCGATAGACCTGGAGACTCGGAGGCTTCTGGGCATCAAAAGTTGGCTTTTTAGCTCAAGGTTAAAGCCAAGGAGCATTGAGAGTTGATGCTGCCTATGATTTGTGTGTCCTAGGTATGGGTGACTTTGCTGCTAATATGCTGCCAGTGGAGACTTAAGGGGAAGATGTTTTTAAAAGCAGTGACTAGCATGTCAAATTTCACTGTTCAAAACCTTCGTTGTACTCCTAGCACCATTCATCTCAAAGGGCTCGTGCCAGCCTTTGGTAAGGTCAGCCAAACTCTCACCTGAAGGTCCTTTCTACACCCCAGCCCCTGTCTGGGGAGGTGGTGGCTGCGTTCCTCCGTGGGCTGGGTGGCAGTGGCCCCGTAGCAGGCTCCTGAACCCAGCTCCTCCCAGGAGAGAGGCTGCTGATGCTAAATTAGCTTTATCAGTCTCTCAGTGGTGGAGTCTTTCACAGCCAAAACTGTGTTGTTTTGACTTTCTCTCCTGTAAATTCCTCTGTGGTTGTCTTTTCCATGTTGGGGAGCCAGCCTTGTTTTCCAGAGGTGTGTATCACGAATGGTCCTGCTCTGTGTAATTGCAGGGCTGCAGTGTCTCCTGAGAAGTCGGGGCTGGCTGCTTCCAGCACTGTGCAGTGTTGAGGAGCTGGAGGCACTGGGATGGGTTTTTAGAGCAGTGGGACGTGGTGCAGAAAGGGCCCACCATGCCACACAGGCCTCTGCCTGGAGGAAAAGCAGCCTCTTCCACTTCATTTTCTTCTTCATCATTCGTGAAACTAATTCCAGACCCCTGACAGAGAAGTCTCAACCCTTTGTTCGTCCTTCCCTTTTATTATTTTCTTTTTTTTTTAAGCAAATCTTCAGAAACATGCAGACACCCACACACATGCACAGAGTTAGATTTCAAGTCCTAACAGGAAATGTGTAATTTGCTGGAAGATTAAAGTGCCAAGTGCTTCTCTTAAGATTGGGAACCTGACACGGATGTGATTATGAATTAGAGATTGCTTTGTGGTATCAGCTGGGAAGAAAAATGAATGTGAAAATAGAAGGGTACAGACTTGTTGAGTTCTGCAGCCATCTTCAAACAGATATGGGAAGCCTGGAGGTTTTGGATCTTAGGGGATATGCAGAAGTAAAGCCAGAGTGTAACAAGAACACATTTTTTTACTTTTGCTAAGATTTTGTGATAGGGAAAAAAAAAAAAAAAAAAGACCAGTTTTGGATAAAATGTTGCAGGGCAGTTGTCTGAATCTGTGTCCTCAGCACGAAAGGTCGAAGGTGTACTAAGTATGTTTTCAAAGAGAAATTCCTTACTGCAGCTTGGTGGGAAAAATGAACCATCCCTACTCCAAAGCAAGGGTAGGAAGAGAAGATATCTTCATCCTGCTACAGGAAGATCTGCTGCTTTTGAAGGAACAGGGCACAGTGCCTGCCAAATTACCCCGTTTACTCCTGCTGCCAGAAGTTAAAAATAAACCTTGTCATAAACCACTCCAGCAAAGTGGAAGGTTTGTACCTGGCTTACAAAACTACAAGCAAAGAAACAAAGTGGAGAGACAGCAGATTAAGGTGCTCTCCCTGGTGACAGTTCAGCTCATCACTCCTGGATGCTGATCCCTGTTGCTGGACGCTTGCCCGGCTGCTGGTACAGCTGGAGCTTGTGTTCTGCTGCTGAGCGTGGCTTTCTGGAGCAGGTAGCGCTCTGAGCTTACTGGAGCTGTTTCCCAGCTCTGCCCTTAGTTTATAACGTGTACAAATAGCTTCAAAGTAACCCCTTTTAGCCTTTCTCCCTATTTCTCAGACCAGTGAAAAGATGTGCTTGGCTTTGCATTTGGGAAAAAAGGAAGTAGTCGTAAGCTTCCCTGAGACCAAAGCTAACTTTGGTCTGCAGAGTGATTTCCGTGCTTTTCCTGTTGTAGCTCTGCCCTGAGAGCTGGATTTCCTTGCCGTGCTCACCTGAGAAGCATTGCCTCTGCTGGGCTGCTCTTAAGATTGTGATGGATATTAATAATTTCACAGAATTGTTGTGGCTGGAAGGAATCTCTGGAGATCATCTAGTCCAACATCACTGCTCAAGGAGGACAGCCTAGAGCAGGACCATGTATATGTGGCTTTTGAGTATCTCCAAGGACTGGGGACTCCACAACTTCTCTGAGCAACCTGTGCCAGTGCTCGGTCACCCTTACAGTAAAAAAAGTGGTTCCTGATGTTCAGACAGCACCTCCTGTGTTTTGGTTTGTGCCCATTGCTTCTTGTCCTGTCCCTGGGTGCCACTGAGAAGAGCCTGGCTCCATCTTCTTTGCCCCCTCTCTTCAGGTATTTGTGCATATTGAGGAGATCCTCCCTGAGCCTTCCCTGCTGAGGAGATCCTCCCTGAGCCTTCCCTGCTGAGGAGATCCTCCCTGAGCCTTCCCTGCTGAGGAGATTCCTCCCCGAGCTTTCCCTGCTGAGGAGATTCCCCCTGAGGCTTCCCTGCTGAGGAGATTCCTCCCCAAGGTTTCCCTGCTGAGGAGATCCCCCTGAGCCTTCTCTCTATCAGGGGCTGCCATGAGGCTGACTGCATCCTCCTTCTTGGCATCTAGGTGGACTTGAATGTTTATGATCTTCTTACTAATATCTTGATGACCTGGACCAAAACCCAGCATGATACTTAATTCTGTTGTGTGGGAAAAGGGCCAGAAAAAAAGGGGAAAAAAAGAAAAGAAGAAGAAGAAAAAAAAAAAAAAGAAGTCCTTTGTTGTAATTAGAATGAACTCAGGTATGGTCTGGGAAGCCTGGAGCTGCAGGGTCTTGGAGGAGACTTGACTACAGCAATGCTGTGCCAGCGACTTTTGCCACCTTTGTAGTCACAGAATCACAGAATGGTTTGAGTTGGAAGGGACCTTAAAGCTCATCCAGTTCCACCCCCACTGCCATGGGCAGGGCCATCTCCCCCTAGCCCAGGTTGCCCAAATCCCCAGGGCTCTGGGCTTGTGCTCATTCTTTTAACTAGATGTGTTTAGGTTCTCAGAAGCCTTTTTCTACTGATCCACCTCCTTGCAACACCTGCCTGGCTGCTCAGTGGTGGTTTGGGCACGCGAGGGAACACGGGTGCGTGGTTGCCACGTGCGTGAGCATGTGGAGCAGGCACCGACGGGGTGCATACTGACACTCCCCACCCCGACTTAGCGCAGCCGCTGGCATCTGATCTCCTGGTGCACGTATCGTGCGTGTGTTACCTTCGTGGGGTTCTGCTTCCCCAAAGTGCTGCCAGGCTGGCTTGTACACAAAGCGTAACGAGCTGTGCTCTCCCCGCTCGGCCGCGACGCTGCAGCACCGACGCGCTCAGTCGGAAGCGAGCGTTTCATCCTGACTACAAGGGATCCATCCTGACTACTCTGCGGAGTAGCAGCAGCGGTGACGGGGGTGGGGGAACTGCAGGCTGCCCGTGCAGGCGGTGCCCACTGGCAAAGCAGAGCTGTCTGTTCCCTGGCACTGGGCGTACCTTCCTTGCAGAGCAACAGCCGCTCTTAATTCTTTTGGGAAAGCAAGAGAAACTGTCTTGCAGCCTTTCATCATACGTTTGCTCTTTCAGAAACAGCTATCCTTATTCTGGAGAAAGACATTTTGTTACCCAGGCAGGCAACAGCAGAAGAGAGGTATTTCATTATTGCTCCTGATTACCAGGCTCCCTAAGAGGTCTCCTACTCCATGGAAGAGGCACTGATCTCCGCACTGTCGAGCGTGCTCCTCCACGAGGGGTTTATAGGTTGTATTAAGGGGGTGAGAACGGACAAACAGGCTGTGGGCGAGGTAGCAGTGTATGTATAACTACAACAGAGCACTAATGCAGAGCCACGTACTTGGAGAATCTCTGAAGTCGCTTTAGAAAATCATTGCCAAATAGCCAAGAAGTTACAATACTGCTTGGTTTTTCTCTTGGCTTTCCAAATCCTAATACGTGTGCAAGCCACACACTTTCTTCTTCTGAACTGACTGACAGTGCTGCTGCAGGCTCTGAGGGCAAACTGACCACTCCTTTTAGGAACTGCAAAGAGTTTTAATTCATTTAGGAACTGCAAAGAGTTTTAATTCAAAAAACCCAACAACAACCAAAGGGAAGGTTAAAAGAAAAAGGATAGCTGTTTCTGAAAGAGCAAACGTACGATGAAAGGCTGCAAGACAGTTTCTTTTGCTTTCCCAAAACAATAAAGAGCAGTTGTTGATCTGCAAGGAAGGAGTCACAGAAATAACATTTAAATCAAGAATTTGGTTCTCAGCCAGGGAAAGGCACTCAGGTTTTGGCACTGGCACTTCTCAGTTAGCAGTGACAGGCGGCATATTGCGGCGTGGCTGTTAACAGCGGTGGGAAGCAAACCCGTGCGCGAGCTGGAGCTGTCTGGAGGGAGGAGAGAGGGGGAATTGCAGGGCTCCCACAGGCTGCTCCTGGCAGGTGGCTAACGTGGCCATGGGGAAGTGGCCTTCACGGTGGCACTGGGTTCAGCATGGCAGTCATTTGCCTCCTTACAAGGACAGCCCCTAAATAGCAGGATAACCTCTAGACCAGTAGGTGTAGGGAGGTGATGGTGCCTCTGTGCTCAGCACTGCTGAGACTGCACCTTGAGTAGTGTCCAGTTTTGGGCACCGCAGTGTAAGAAGGACATTGAGGTGCTGGAGCAGGTCCAGAGAAGGGCAATGAGGTTGGTGAGAGGTCTGGAAATCATGTCTGGCAAAGAGCAGCTGAGGGAACTGGGGTTGTTTAGTCTGGAGAAGAGGAGAATGAGAGGAGACCTTACTGGTCTCTACAGCTACCTAAGAGGAGGTTGTAGCAAGGCTGGTGTTGGTCTCTTCTCCTAAATTACTAATGATAAGACAAGAGGAGATGGCCTCAAGTTGTGTCAGGAGAGCTTTAGATTGGATATTAGAAAGAAATTCTTTACTGAGTGGTTGGGCACTGGACCAGGCTGCCCAGGAAGGGGGTGGAGTCACCACCCCTGGAGGGGTTTAAAAATGAGTAGATGCAGCACTTGAGGCTATGGGCTGGTGGTTAGGGAGATGTTGGGGTGAAGGTTGGACTTGATGATCCTAGAGGTCCTTTCCAACCATAATAATTCTATGATTCTGTGATAAGTGCACGTCCCTGAATTGCTCTTCTGGAGCAGTTTGCATACCATGGGCTTGACTTAGGTGCCTGCTTTCTCTTGGGACACCCATGCTGGCTTGCTTTAGTTTGCACTTTTAGGTTTCACCTTCCTTCTTAGCCCTGTTGCCTTCTTGTCTGCTTGCACCCAGCCTTCATTTGCTCAGTGATTTGAAGTGATCCTGCACAATAGCGGGCAGAGGCAAGCTCTGGGTCGTGTTTAGCATGGGCATGATCCATCCCAGCTTTTATTATTGGGGCTGTTTCTGACCAGTTTTATGCCAGCAGGCCTCCCTGCCTACTGGATCACCCAGAGATGGGCTGGGTGATGGGTGGTGGCCCCTGGCAGGAGCAGGTTGGCTCTTGCTCCTTGGTACCTTCTTTACCTATGGTCCTCAGAAGCCTGAAGAGCAGCCACGCTGCACTGCTTGGCTCAGGGACAATAAGGCACCATCACCATAACCTCACTAGATACCAGGGGAGATCTAACTGCTGAACCTGCCCTCTCCTCCCTGTTGCCTTTGGCATCACATCTGGGAAAAGCCAACTTTCTCCCCTGGTGAAGAGGGGCTCTAAATTGATGACTGACATGCGTGTTATTGCAGCAGCTCCCTTCCTCTTTTACGTTACTCTATTTATTCTCATAAGGGCAGGATGAACCCAGTCAGCCCCAATAATAGAAAAGTCAGAGGCTGCCAAGGATTTGCTGAGATAAATGCTTATTGGAATCTTACCACAGCAGGAAGCATCAATTTTGATAGTAATTTCCTTTGTTGGAAGAGCTTACCTGCTTTCTTCTTACTCAGGTATGTTTTTGTACCACCTATGCTCCTTTAGATAAGGAGTTTAAAATGAAGAGGTTTTTTTTAAATATATGGAAAACAAAGTTTTGATCAATATTAATTTGCTGAAACTGAGCTCCAAGGAAGTGCCCGAGCTGCTGTGTTTTTTATGTTTGTTGTTTGGTTGGTTTTTTAACTTGAGAGACTAGTTATTTCCAGAAGCAACACCATAAATAATTACTGGGTCTTTCAGAAAATATTTAAGGAAAACAAGAAATGTGTCATATTTCAGGCCTTTCTACCTTGATTATGCATGTGAGGAAACTGCTGCATTAAATAGTTTCTACTGTTATAAGCTTGCAGCTTTTCTTCTTCCCTTAGTAAAGCCAACCTAGCAGTTATTTTATCAGCTTACACACATGGAAAGTGAGTACACAAAGTTTTGATGGTAGTTTGTGATGTTGAAGCAACTAGAGAAGCAGACAAGGAGACAGAATATCTGCCAGGGTGGAAAAAAGCTGATAAAGATGAAAGAAAAGTGATCTGCCTAGCCTGGTATGTACTGGTAAGCTCAGCTTAAGGCCAAAGTTGGTGTCAAAGTATCACACTTCAGGACAAAGCTCACGAGAGATTGTTAGGATAGCTCTGTCAGTTTTCACAGGGTTGTTTTTAGGGTCCTTCTAACCCCAACACAGAGAGGCTCAGGAGTTCCTTGCGTAGGTAGATGTGCCAGACGAGGCCAGTGGAGCTCAGTCGCTTTTCATCCTCATTTTGAAGGACAACTGGATTTTTTTTTTGGTCAGGCTGCTTTGCGGGTAACTTCAGTGAACAGGAACAGCCTCACCCCTTGGTAGAAGATTTCCAGGGAAATCCTGGATTTTTTTTTTTTTTCGTCTCTCTGGGATTTATTATTTTTTGAAGTATTGGGGCATATTTCACCATGGAAGTGATCACGTCAACAGCACGGCACGTGCTGTGTAAGTCAGTGTGTGCAACTTGTGGAGCCTGTGTGGAAACTTCTTGATTACTTCCTGTGAGGGCTAAAGAAAAAGTGATTCAGTTGTGTCTGATACACACTAAATCCCCTGCTGCTGCTCTGCTTTTATTGTGTGGCTTCGCTCAGGGGCTGTGGTGTCACAAAATCACAGAATGGTGGGGGTTGGAAGGGACCTCTGGAGATCATTGAGTCCTACCCCCCTGCCAGAGCAGGATCACCCAGGGCAGCCCACACAGGAACAGATCCAGGGGGGGCTTAAAAGTCTCCAGAAGAGACTCTATAACCTCTCTGGGCAGCCTGTCCCAGGCTCTGTCACTCGCACAGTGAAGAAGTTCATCCTCATGTTGAGGTGGAGCTCCCTGTGTTTCAGCTTGCAGTGTGATGTATGTGATGTGTGGGGTAGTCGATGGTGGCAGCATCTTCATATTCCCTTGCTTATCTTGCCAGTGAATCCCAGGAGCTGGGCAGCCCTGTTTCCAGTGATCAAAAGCATTTCAGCATCATCCTTCTTCTGTCGAGATAACGGTCTCGTTCCCCCCAGGATGGTTCTTTGCTGACGTGCCATCAGCTGCCAAGGGCCGTACATCCTTCCCCGAGCTTGTGCAGGGCTGATGCATCCTGACAAGCAATGGTAGGGCTCTGAAGTGGCTGCCCTGTTTGCAGAGGTCACTGCCTGCCTTGGCTTTGCCTGTGGGAGGAGAGCAAACCCTGAGCAGCTTGCTGCTGCTGGCTGAACCTGCTGAGGGAGTGCCTGCCTCAAACCTCTGGCCTGCTGTGCCGTCACTGGCACCTCAGGGTCTCCGTCACCGTGGGCAGGAACCTCATCCCCATTACCCTTCTCCTGACTGATCCAAGCCTGCCCGCTGAGGGCAGCTCAGCATTCGCCCCGCGGCCCCGCGCGCTAAACGGGGCTAATTTGTTCTGCACTTTGCCGCCTCGCTCAAGCACTCGCTTGGATGTGAAGGTTAAGTTGCATTACCAAAGGATTGATTTTTCTTTTTTTTCCATGGGCTTACTGGGGCAGACACACTAATCATTTGGTTGAGGATTTTTCTGCACGTCTCTCCACACAAGCACACCTTAATCAAGTACTCACTTGAATGTAAGAAGTGCCTTCGTTAAGAGGGCTGGCATTTCAGAGATGCCCTTTGCTTAATTCCAGTTGTCTGCTTAATTAGACATTTGAGAGTGCTGCTAATTGATTGATGAACAATTAAAAGAGCTGCAGCTTCTCTCCTGACTAAGATGCATTCGGCAACTAACCCTTCTGTCCTCCCCTGTGGGGATTTGCTCTGCAGTTGGTTAGCTGTTACTTTGCCTGTTTGGGTCTGTAGCTCTAGAAACACAACACAAACACATTAGAAGTGTCTCCAGATGAACACACGTTAAGGTTCTGGGCTTGTCACACGCTTGGAGCCACAGTTATGCCCTGGGAAAAAAAAGCTGGAATGGGAAAAAGTAAAAGCTGCAGAAGCCAGGGGTTTTCTTCCCTTGGATCTTCCACTGGCAGCTCTGCATTATATTTTATAATTAGACTGAGGGTCGTGGGGCATTCTGACAGTCATGCCAACTATAAATTGCCCTTTATCAAAACAGTGGAAAAAAATAAATCTAAGAGAGCATGTGTTAATTAACTCTGGTTCAGGCTATCCGTGACCATCAGCCTCACCCCGGCTCCCATTGCTGGGTGTATTTTAATAACCCTTTTCATTTAATATTTCGAATCCCTGAGGGATTTGGCAATTTGAAGACATTTAACAGATGAAGAGGTGGCATTAAAGGGAGAGTATCTCAGAGGGGAGCTCTCACAAAGTGTGTATACAGCTTAGTCCTGGTCCTGCCTCAGGAGCAGCCCCAGCGTGCGGTGGGGGAGCACAGGGGCCAGCGACAGCCACAGCGGATGCCGGGGTGCACGGGCAGGTTGTGGCTGGCTGCCCCAGGAGGAGCATGTGCAGAAGGATCTAGGTACCCGGGGCAAAACAAATAAAAAACCCCTCAATTAAGGTTGAGATTAGATAACGAGAGAGCAGCTGCTCTGAAGTGTGCTTCTTCGTAACAGCCTCGGGGGCATTTATTCCTTCCTTCTCCCACCCAGCTTTGTAACAGAGCCCTTCGCTGTGAAACCAACACAGTGGAAGGCTCTTGGTGATTTTCTGGAGAAAGTGCTCCTTGCCAAGCTCTTAGGAGCCTCTTCTACCTCTTTGGGTCATTTCTGTCTGTGCTTGTAACTAGGACCTGCAGCCGCTGTATCTCCAGCCTGCAGAGAAGTGAACTGAACGTGACCGACCTCTGAAGCATAACTCTGATGGGGCTCTCAGTGCAGCAGCAGAAGAGGCCAGCTCCTGGAGCATGCGGGGTGATCGGCTGCGAGCACTCAGGAGAAACCACGTCACTCCTTCGTGCCTCCTTTCTCCTTGGCACACCTTTGAGGTGCATCTCATTTCCAAGGCAAAACACGCTTTGATGTAGAGGGCAGGAGACGTGGTGTGTGCACTGCTCCGTTGCCTTTCCTGTGCACTGGCCTTGGGTTTGCAGAAGATGGGATTTAGGATGTGCTGTAATGATTTAAGGCCCAGGGAAAAGCTGTCTTCTGTGCTCATTCTTGCTGTGGTGTGGAGGGGAGCAGTGTCTCAGGTCCTAAGAAGTCTTGGGTGAATACACCTCAAATTCCTTGGAGAAAAAAATGAGTTGAGAAATGTGTAGCCAAGCAAGGTGGAGACTTAGGGGCTCCAAGGAGCTGGCAGAAACACAGGCATGAAGGGTGTGAAGGAGCAAACCTTCACCCTCCTTGCTGCAGCGAGCAAATCACAGTGGTTGGTTAGGTGAGAAGCTGTGGGACTGCCAAGGGTCCCACCCTGCCCAGCAGCACATTCACAGGAGGGGGGCCCTGCAATGGAGGGCGAGAGAAACAAGACCCTCGGTGCCAGGGGGAGAAGGTCTGTGGCCATGGATCTCGATGGCAGCGTGGGGAGACCTGTGTGTCCTGCCTGCAGCATCTCTGAGGGCAGAAGTGTATGTGGACTTGCAGAGGTTTTCGGGGGGTGACGGGTGTGACTGGAAATGCTGGATTGACCTGGCCCAGTTCCTGCCTGTTGCTTCCCCACAAGACTGCCAAATGTGCTCACCCTCCCTGTTCCCCAGGTGGCTAGGTTTCCAGTTTTCTACCATAAGGGCCTTTCTGCTAGAAATAAAAGTGGTTTTAAGAGCTGAGGACATAGACAAGGGATACGTTTGTGTCCGTTCCACATCAGCAGCTCAGTAGCTGAAGAGCAGCAGACACAGCTGAAGGGCTGGGCTGATGTTGGGAGGAAAGGGCAGGCTTCTCCTCCTTAGGCTCTGCCTATTTTCATCACCGTGTTTCATATGAAAACAGCATTTGCAGAGTGTTCCACAAAGCTTCGCTTCCATCGCCTTCAGACTGCCCCAGCACACCGCTGGCTCCCTTCCCCAGAAGATGAGAGGCCCTTCTGTCTTAGACAGCAGTGTGAAACTAAGTGATCTATTTGTTCTCTTCTGTTATATATATTATATTTTTTTCCAGCAGTGGAAACACAGTGAGACCCTGTTTGTGTTACTGTTTTTCTCTTGGTTCTCTTGCAGACGCGCGCTGCTTTCCTACTGCAAGATACCTCAGGTGAAGCAGTTGTCAGCTTGGGAAGAGCTCTTGGGTTTGGACAGAGCTCGTAACTGGTTAGGAAACCATCTCCTCTGCCTTTTGCTATGACCCTGTGGCTTCAGGGCAGCATCACTGTTCCCTAGAACCCATTAATTTTTGGTTTAATGACTTTCTTTTGTACGAGATGCACATCAGTGATCCTTGGCAAGTTGTTAAACGTGCCTAGGTGATGTTAAAAGGCGGAGTGAGCGGTAGGAGAGTTGGTTAGAACATTAAGCAAGTTCAGAGTATGTTTTAGTGAATTTCCTTGCTCTGCCAGATGTGATTTAAGTTGTTTTTTAAGTGGAAAATAAATATATCTGTTGTGCTGGGAAAAAAATATCTCCAATATCACCGTGTTGTTGTTAAAAGAGAGGAAGAGTACGGTCTCAGCAGTCACAGGTTGTGACGTTACAGCCTGAGCTTGTTCTCTGTACAAGGTAATAAAAGCCATCCCTTTTAGAGGTGTTAATTGAAAAGCAAAACAGAAGAAAATAAAGCTGCTGTCTCTCCACTTGTGGCTGCTCGGAAGCTGACAGGCGCAGAGCGCTGCACACGTGCTCACCTGTGCGCTCTAAGGGTAGCTAGTCTGGGTGGATCACGTGCCCTTCCAGATGGGAAGAGAAAACCAGGAGGTGGGAGAAATCAGGTGGATGAGGAGCTGCCTGTTTGTCAAGGAGATAAATGAATATTGAGTCCATGCCTGAAGTGGTGCTCGTTTTTAGGGCTGGTTAAATCACTCCTGTTTCAGTGAAGTTTTAGAAAATCCAAAGCTGGACTTGGAAGCTGGTTTTAATGAGCAATATTTTCCACTTCTTCCTGCCAGGTAACTCCACCACAGGCACAGCCAAAGCACTGTTACCTGGTTTGCCTTTTTTTTTGTTTTGTTTTTGTTTTTTCCCAGTTCCTGGGTTTGTCAGACCATTTTCCAGGCTGAAGGTGTAACAGTCTGTGGGAGGTTTGAGGCACTGGGGGTGGAACTGATGCTGAGTACGTCTGACATAGCACAGAGCCTCATGAATCCTCTCCAGAGGCACTGATGGATATTTTTATTATTCAAAATACCCTACCAAAATTCCCTTCTCATAGTACAATAGCATCATAAAATAGTTAAAGCCAATTACAGGAAGTCTTGAAGAGCTTTTCAAGTGCTGGTTTTCAGGTTTCTTCAGTGTCATTTTCCCAGTTGAGGCTGTCACCGTTGCTTCTGGCACAGAGTGAGGTCAGTATTTGAGTTTGGCAGATGAGGCAAAGTCAGAAGCTGAAAATTCTGTTCCATTGTGACTTGTGTCCCTTCTTAGCACTGCACTGTAAGAGCTTGCAGTAGCCTTGACGTAATGAGTGTGTATGTAGAGGTCTTCAAATAGAAGAACCTAAATGTGGCTCATTCAACCCAAATATAGGCATTTTTCTCAGTATCAGAAGGATGGACTACTCAAGAGCTTTCAGAAATCTCTATACCCCTTGGTATGGCTCTGTTTTTAGACTTCTGCACCAAAAAATTTTTGTTGTTGGCTTCTGAAGCTCCAGGGACCCTGCAGAGGACTGTGTTTGGGGAATTAACCTTGTGCTAACCACTGGAAATTTTCTGTTTGGCCTTTCTCTGCGTGCAATAACACGTGCTGATGCCACAGCCCTGTTTCCGTGCCTGGATTTCCAAAATCTTCAGAGATGCAGAGAGCTTTCCATCATGGCAAAGCTGCTGTGGGATCAACCCTTCCTCTGGCCCTTGGGCAGAGTCCCCTGAAGCACGTTCAGAAACATGAACAGCAGCAATGCTGAATTCATACCGTTGAAGTAAATCTTGTCGTTCAGGCAAAGAGTGCTTGAACCAGTTGTGAAGGAACCCAAGTGCTTCCTCAGATTTCCCCCTACCTTCTGTGCAGACTGGGTGCTTGGTAAGATCCAGAGTGAGTAAATGTACTGGTGGTAGGTGGCAGCTCACTTCCACTATGAGTATTTTATATGTCTTTTATTTCTCTTACAAAAAAAAAAAAAAAGGATGTTGATGTGGTACCACCTTCCTCTGTCAACAGAGGGATCTTCGGTGTCCATCTAGCAAGATCACAAATATCACAGTGGATGTAGTTTGGATCTAATTATAGGGTGATGCTTTGTAACATTGTGGAAGGTTCAGTTGTTGGCTTAATACCAACCGAAGCTGCAGTGCTTAGTGCATCAGCAATACTGCTCCCAGAGTCAACTTTGGAACAGAGTTGTATTTATTTGGGTTTATAAAGTGGCTTATGCAAAAGTAAGGAACAGCTTTACAAAGCAGTTGTCATAGACTAAATACCAGATTCCCCAAACATCTGTTAGAAAAACCCTGTTAAATTCTCATTCCATTCCACGGGGAAAGCCTGAGAAAAAAAACAAGCAGACCTTTCTGTATAAGCTAAAGGAAATTAATTGCAGACTGAGGAGGAAGGGGGTTGAGGTTCCCAGGAATGCGTCCTCTCATTTTTGCTATTCTGAGCTGTTAGCTGGAAAATTCCAGCTGCCGCAGATATAAATGGGCAGAGAACTGGTCTATTAAGCACATGCATCTTCCAGAAGAACATAACTTAATTAACCTGTATGTAGATCAGAAACACCTAATTTATTAAGACAGACACTCACCCTCACACATGCTCCAAGTGAAGCCAAGGTGCCCAGTTGTCCATGCATGTGGAAATGGGTGGAGAGGCTCTGAAAAGGTACCTGAGAAGCTAAGGCCAGAGCTTAGTCCCATGGTTTATGTTGGCATGTGCCCTTTGCTTTCTGTTGAGCTGCACAGTTGAATCACCTGTCCTCGTTCAGCCTTTTAATGGTTGGAGGTGTTCTTTCATTCCTTAATTTGCTGAGAACACAGCAGGAAAAACAATTCTTATTTGAACTCAAATGGACGTGCAGTGTTCACACCAAGGGCAGGTTGGGTGGTGCAGCCACCCAACTGCTGGAGAGAAAAGGTGCATCTAAATTTCCTAAAATCTCTCCTTTTTTTAACCCCTGTGTCTTGGAGTATTTGGGGAATTTAATAAACAGTATTAGCCTAGTAAACTGATCCAGATAGTTCCTTTCTCCAGCTTCCAGCTTTTAATCATAGTCTGTTTTCACGTTAATAAAAGAGCAAGTTATATAAGTAATTTCACTAATATTAGCCCCAGGCTTTTTACTGCTGAGAGTTTTGTGGTACAGAGCTATTCTCTGAATCCCAAAGCTGTGTGTAATCGTACAATGCACAGTTCAACTCACCATATGCACTGCATATAATTGAGAAAATACACTTAATTTTACCCGGTATTAAAACACAGCTTTAAATGAGAAATGAAACTAATTAATACAATGGACAATTCCTCTTGACTCTAATAAACTCTGTTTATGTTTTGTTGGTATCAAGCAGGGTTTATTTTATTATAGGACAATAAATACAGCTGAGCACCCAGCTATTTGTCAGCGTAATAAAGGATGGATGTAATTAAAAGCTAGAGCTGACTGACCAAATAAAGTTAAAAGAAACAAACACATATTCCTAGCTTCTTAGAGATGTTTGGGAGGTGTCAAGTCATGCCCCACTTATTTCAATAGAAGGGAGAGACTGGATACTTCCAGAGCAGCCTGTGTGCAGCAGGAAGGACTGGTACCAGTAACCCCAGCATAGGCTTTTGCTTTGGTCTAGTGGTGGGCGATGCGTGAGGGTTTGTGAATCCCCTGCAGCCTGCCTAGAGCTGCTGCTTAGGTCTGTATGGCTCTGGCAGGAGAGGCTCCTGCTTTAGGTTATGGGTCTGGCCTTGTAGATGAGCTGTTGCTTCCCAAACAGTACAGGATCCGTGCTCATCTCCGGTGCTTATCTCCACAAGCATTTATATCACTCATAACTTTCTGGAATTGTTTAGGTTTGTTTTTTTTTTTTACACCCAATTATGCTACAGGATCCCCTCCTAGGCAGTAGTCTGCCCAAAAGTAAAAAAGGTACGATCCTGAACTCAGGATTCAGCAGATAAAACTCCCATGGATATTACTATGGGTCAGGTAACGCCCACCACTTCCCCTGCCAAAAGTCCAATGCCATAAAGAGAGCAAAGCCCTTTGAGGCCATAAGGGTCTAGAGCTGTATCAATGACCCATCCTGTTCCATCACCACTAGCATCTCAAACATGTTGATGTGGTCCCTGCATGGCAGGGACACCAGTCAAGAGGTAAATAACTCTAGTTCTTCAGATGCTTTGTCTGCTTTCGAAACAACCTTTGGAAAGCGGTCAGCACTCAGTGATATCATCACCTGGTGGATCCATCCCACCAACAGCCCCCACTGCTCTTGTACAACACCTTCTATCTCTCCCCACGTGCGGGTGAGGTTGGTGGCTGGTGTGCGCTGAGCCTGGGCACTGCTTTCAGCTCTGGGGTCTTGCTCCCTTTGTGGAGAGCCTGGTGTGGGATAGCAGGGTGGGAGAAGCTGCTTTTGCCCTACCCCCCCAGGTGGCAGATACTTGAACTTGGGGGTATTGCAGAGCTGCATTTCTGTCTGTGCCCAGAGTGTGGGCTGTGCTGGGAGCATCATAGAATCACAGAATGGTAGAGGTTGGAAGGGACCTCTGGAGATCATCCAGTCCAACCCCCCTGCCAGAGCAGGGTCACCCAGGGCAGCCCACACAGG
>JANHGN010023782.1:0-69422 GCA_024605025.1 Megaceryle maxima | reverse complement strand
GGATAACAGGAATGTGGGGGAGGGCAATCAGGGGGAGCCTCAGGGGGTTGTTTGCCCAGGCGCAGGCGGCGATCACACCACCAGCACCCAGCACCATCAGCCCGTGGGAGTTATTGGACGTGCTCTTCAGACCATTCTTAGGGGATAGCCTTTAAACAAACAAGCAAAGACGACAGCACATAATACAGCGTGTCATCAAGGGGCTGGGTGGCACAAGGAGGGCACAGAGCGCATGGCACACTCCGGGCTGCCTGCCCAGGGGCTCAGCGGGTGACAAGCACTGGGCTTGTTTGGGCCATCAGTGATGAGCCAGCCCCAGAGAGTCCAGCCCGGCTGCCTGGGGACACAGAGCATCTCTGAGCAGCCCCAGGTGGGGGATGGATGGATGGATGGATGGATGGATGGATCCAACAGCTGGATGCAGCTGTGCCCATGGGGCTGTGCCTGTCTGTCATGGGAACAGCAGTGACGGTCTTCAGGTTGTATAAAAATATCTCACGAGCTAATCCTGCTCCCCTTAAACCTGACACCTCTCGGGCAGATCGAAACGGGGTAAGTTTTATCCCTCCTGTCGCATTGCCCCGTCGTTTTGCTGCAAGGCCAGTCACTGCTGTGGCCGTTGTGGGGTCTCCATGGGCACACAGATCAATGATGTGTCTGCTGACAGCTCCTGTCCCCTTCCCCAGCTCAGCACAACAGGTTTCAGCCGTCGCAGTCCAGCACGTACCAGGCTATAGGGACCCCCTTCTCCATCCAGTATGGGACCGGCAGCTTGACGGGGGTCATTGGATCTGACCAAGTAGTCGTGAGTCACCTTTGGTTTCTCCTGCTCTGGGCAATGTTCCTGGGACTTGCCTACAGACCAAGCACCACCATCGAGCCTCCTCCTCCCCACAGGTCGAGGGTCTCACCGTGAGGAACCAGCAGTTTGCAGAGAGCGTCAGCGAGCCGGGAAAAGCCTTCCTGGACAGCGAGTTCGACGGGATCCTGGGGCTGGCATACCCCTCACTGGCTGTGGATGGGATCACCCCCGTCTTTGACAACATGATGGCTCAAAATCTGGTGGAGCTGCCCATGTTCTCTGTCTACATGAGCACGTAGGGACACGGCTTTGATCCGGGCTTTCCTTAAACTCAGGTGTTGCTTTTTGGGGAGGCTACTAAAATAAGGTTGCTTTACTGAGCTAGTTAAGAGGTTTCCTAGTACTGTGAGCTCAGGCCTTATAGGAAGGGAGCAAATGACCCTCCCTAAGCATTTGTGGGAAGCGAGTGGGTGTAAATCCACCTGTTTAAACTGCAATGTGCAAAGCAAAAGAGAGGAATTGCCTCATGTCTCCTCCCCCCTCCAGGAACCCCGAATCCTCCATGGGAGGAGAGCTGCTCTTTGGTGGCTATGACCCCTCTCGCTTCACAGGGACCCTGAACTGGGTGCCGGTCACCCAGCAAGGGTACTGGCAGATTCAGCTGGACAAGTGAGTGGTGTTGGGAAGGGAGGGAAGGGTTGGGTTGGGGCAGGAAAGCAGGATGAGTCCCTCTTGGTCCTTCTCTTTTTCCTCCTCCTCCAGCATCCAGGTGGGGGGGATAGTGGCTTTCTGTGCAAACGGCTGCCAGGCCATCGTGGACACCGGGACGTCGCTCATCACAGGTCCCACTAAGGATATAAAAGAGTTGCAAAGCTACATCGGTGCCACGCCAGTGGATGGAGAGGTGAGAGTGAGGGTGGGGACAGGAGGGGAGCTAAAACCCTGGGGTCCCCACCCTGCCAGGAGAGATCTCCCCCGGAGCAGCTCCGCTGAGCCACGCGGCTGTTCCGCAGTACGCCGTGGAGTGCAGCAACCTCAACACGATGCCCGACGTGACCTTCACCATCAACGGGCTCCCCTACACGCTCGGCGCCCAGGCCTACACCCTCATGGTATGGCTGCAGCTCCACTGGTGCCACCACCCCCTATTCCCAAAGGCTCTGGGGACAAAGGTGGCCCAGAGCCACGCTGGGAACTGAGCCACGAGTCCCAGCAGGTGACAAGCCCCACCGCTTTGTGCTTGGGACCCGCAGCCACCGTTGCTGTGTGTCTCCATGTGCACGAGGCTCTTGGCTTCGTCCCCAGCTTTGGAATTCTCCTCCCCAGGAGTTCAGCGATGGGATGGCCTTCTGCACCAGTGGCTTCCAGGGGCTGGACATCGCCCCTCCCGCTGGACCCCTCTGGATTTTGGGTGATGTTTTTATCCGTCAGTTTTACACCGTCTTTGACCGTGGAAATAATATGGTGGGGTTGGCCCCCGCTGTCCCTTAGGGCTGTGGCATCCCAGGGGACAGGACGGGAACGGAGCCACAGGGCTGCTGCCCTCAGGCAGAGCAGGGGATTCACCACTCCATCAGTGAGCCTGGGGGTGATGAAGACACCCTGGGATTGCAGCTGAGGAGCCCTGCAGAAGTTCAGTCCAGGCCAGGAAGCTGTTTTGCAATGAATATAAAAATGTCTTGAGCAACTCTGTGATCATCTTTGCGGATTGTCTTTTTTTAAATAGAGGTCAATAAAAGCTTTAATAAAACAGAACCTGCCAGGCTCGTGTGGATTAGCACAGCAGCCATCCTGCCGACCTTGGCTGGGCTGCACCGAGGTATTAATGAGGATGACAGAATCCTTTTGATTGGAAAAGACCTTTCAGCTCATCAAGTCCAACTGTTCCCCCAGCACTGCCAGGGCACCACTGACCATGTCCCTCAGCACCACAGCTCCATGGGTTTGAAACCCCTCCAGGGATCACGGGGACTCCACCCCTCCCCTAGGCAGTGAGAAGGTCTCCCCTGAGCCTCCTTTTTTCCAAGCTGAACAAGCCCAGGTCCCTCAGCTGCTCCTCACCAGACGTGCTCCAGCCCCTTCCCCAGTTTGTTGCCCTACTTTGGAATCCTCCTCCCTGGACCCTGCTCTCCTCCCCAGAAAGCTAAAAGCCTCCATGCACCCGCAGCTGCCAGGGCTGTATGCCTGACATCATTGGAGTTTCCCTGCTCTGAAGGGAGTCTTGGTGGTGCAGGAGATGCTGGATCTGAAAGGTTGGCCTGCATGGTCCTTAGCTGGGATTTCCTCATGGGCAGAAGAGGACACTGTGCCCAGGTAGAGCAGAAAGTCCCCGGTGGTGGCTGTGGGCATCCCCGAGCTGCCCGCCCAGCCTGAGGTGAGGGCTGAAGGCAGGGGCAGGGTGGGGGCTGCAGGAGCAGCAAGTTCACATGGAAAATGTGTCACTTCAGCCGGCTGGGCTGATATGGTAAACAAGAAGGGAACAAGGAGACTGGAGAGACCCTGGGGCTCTCTCTGTGACACAAAACTCCTGGAAGAACTGGTGATTTCCAGTGAAGTTTGCTTTGATCCCCTGGGCACTGGCAAAGACAACGTGGTCAGTGGGTGTCTGAAGCGAGAAGACAAAGCACGTGTGGCCAGGCTGGCTCGGAGGGTGTGGGGTCTGGGGGGCTGTGGGGATTGTGTGAGGCTGGGGGGGGGATGCCAGTCACAAGGTTCCCCAGGAGTCACTGCATGTGACTTGCTGACGGTGGAAGGGGTGCAGGCAAAAGCCTAAGCAATTGTGGCTCACGCGTGATGCATCCCGAGACACGCACGGAAGGCGGCGAGAAAGGGAAGCACAGAGCAGCGTTATTTTTATCGGTGCCCGTGCGCCCTTGTCCTGGCTGCCAGCGCAGAGAGGCCCTGCAGTGGGCTGGCGTCAAGGCCGAGGGGCTGGGGACCCAGAGGCCAGGGCCAGGCTTCGTCTCTGCTGCATCCTTCCCAGCCCGGAGCAGACTTCAGTGTTGGGTCTGGGAGCCCTGGAAGATTCCAATCTGGTTGCAAACTTTGCAGCTCAGCCTCACTCAGGACCATGGATTGTGCCACTGACCAGCATATTGTTTCTGTAACTGGTTCCTGTATTGACTTCACCTCAGTGGTGCAGATAAGGTGCTGGGCAGCTGGACAAAGGTCTCCTCTCCCTCTTCCAGCTTAACTCTTAGCACACCCAAGGTGCTGCTGGGAACCCACCCATCACCGCAGCCATAGGCAGCGCAGGAGCATCCAGCTTCCCCAGCACGATCAGGGACCACCCAGTGTCCCCAAAAGCTGGCCAGCAGTGTGAGGTGGCCCAGCCTGGGCTTGACCAGGACCACACCAGTGCCATGTGCTCTTGGGATTTCAGAGCATCCCCCATTTTCTTAGTGGGTTTTGGGTGGTCCTCTCCAATCCTCCTCCCTGTTCACAGCAGATGCTCAGGGGATGCTGCTCCAGCAAACCCAGGGTCCCCCAGGGAGCAGAGGTGGCCAAACAGCTGTAGGGAACTTGGACGCCTTTGCTTCCTTCCCTCACTCTCAGTGCCCTGCAAGCCTTGCTGTGGAGAACAGCCTGTCCTCTCCTTGGCCACACCAGCCTTTCCTCTGGACGTGGCAGTTCCCAACCTGTGTTTCTTTGTCTCCTAGCTGCGAGATCTTCCTCATAGTCACAGGGCACAAAACACAAGCTTTTTTCATCAGAACTGCTGACGTGGTGAAGCAACTGGGCCAGGATTGTAACTGTGGTTGCAAGAGCTGCTGAGCAACGTCTTGGCCATCAGCTCTTCGACACCACCCTCCCACTGCCTTCATCCAGGGCAAAGCTCACACCAGGAGCAGTAAGGAGAGCAGGAGCTTTGGGAAAATCCCTTTCCTTGTGAAATCAAACAAAAGCTGGAGCCAGCCCTGATCCCGGGCTGGGTGCCCTGGTGGGTACAGCCCCTCCTGCCCAAAAGCAGAAGTGGCTGCGGGCATCAGCTGTAGCAATGCAGCCACAAACCCCATCTCCACCGGTGTGGAGAGGCATTGATCATCTGACTGGGTGAGCAACCTCCATCCCACCAGGCTTGGTGGGACACATGGAGAGGAACGAGGGCAGAAGTAGTCTGGGGGGAGGCTGAATAACAGAGTTTTGCTGCAAGGGCAAAGGTGAAGCAGCAAGATGAAAAATGGGCTGAAAACAGGGATTAGGAGAGATCTGCTCCTGGGAAACATCAGCCTTTTGCCCACTGCTGGTGAGAACTGGCTCAGGTGCTTTTTCTAGCTCATCCCAGCTCCTCCCCATGCTTGCCCTGTGGGGGAAAAAACAGATTTTTCTGGCCAGACAGGTCCCAAATGAAAGCAGGGAAGGAGGAGGAGGGTTTGTCCTGCTGAGTGCAGCAATCTTCCCTGAGATCCCATTAGGGATCTGCTCCCCCCTCTCTGCCAGACTGAGCCCCCATCCCTACCTTGCCTGCCACCACCCCCCGTGGTCCCCGGCTCCTGAAGCCATTTATTCCAACCCAGACTATCAGAGCTGCCTGAACCAAGTCCAGGGTGGCTCCCGCAGGGATGGTGCCGATAGCCCCACCGGGCTTTTGTTCTCAGTCCTAAATAGTCCCCCAGAGGAAGGCAGATAAGGGGTCCCGGGGAGGTGGGTAAAAGCTGCCGGGGGATCTTGAGAAAGAGGAGAGGCCAAAAGTCAATCGCAGACCCCAGGGGATGAGGGGAGCCTTGTCCTCTCTCCCCATCAGACGCTGAGCCGGGGAGCTCCCAGCAGAACCGAGGGAAATGCTGTGAGATCCCAGCACCCACCCGTGGCTCCTCTGCCAGCTCTGGCAGGATCTCGGCCCCTTTCTGCTGATGTCATGACGCGGGGCCCCGCAGCCGCCCTCCCCGGGCGGTGAGCAGGCAGGAATCACCGCCGGGGCCGGCCGCCCTTTCCCGGATCCTCCTCTCTCGGCTCTTCCCTCCACGGGACACCGGCTGGAACGGAGCCGAGAGCTTTGGCCGCCCAGCAGACGGATGCCCTGGCAGGTGAGTGCTCTGCCCTCTTGCCCCTCTTGCTCTCGGGGCTGCAGATGAGACCATGGCTGAGTAGGGAACCCCCGGAGCAGCCTTCCCCAAAAAAGCTGGGAAGCTCCATTTTGAGTTTAAACCCCCCCAGCCTCCATGAAAGCCGGAAAGTTTGTGCAGGCTGAGATGCAAGGCTCTGCCTGTGCCAAGGATGCTGCCCGCGGCCAGGCTGGGGTGGCAGAGGGGTGAGGGAGAGCCTGGACCCTGTGGCCAAGAGCCACCCTGGCAGGGGCGATGTGCCGAGGGGGATGGCGCAGGGCTGGCCAACGCATCGTGGAAAAATGCAGGAGTGAGGCTGTCGGGAAATGTTTCCATCTGCGCCGTGGCCGGTGCCGTGTCTGACGCTGCCACGCGGATGGGGCTGCTGAGACCAGCGGAGGATGCTCGTCCCTGCCTGGGGAAGGGGCTTGCTGGAGGTGCTCTGGGCTCAGAGCACGTGGGGACAGCAGGATATGTTGGGGATGCCGCCTGCTGGGAGCCTTTCGGGGTGCTGGGTGGCATCCCTGGGCTGAGCTTGGGGCACCCAGGAAGGTCCAGCCTGTGGTGGTCTTTAGTAAGTGTAATTTCCCCCAGAGTCCCCGGTGCGTGCCAGGTTTAGGGGAGGGATTGCACTTTAGAGGCAGAGGGAGAGGCAGGGAAGTTGCTCACAGCAGCTTTTCGTGGTGATGAGCTGGTGTGGGGCGGTGGCGTGTCTGGACGTGCACCGGCACCTCGGGAGACAGTCCCGGGCGGCGACGTGGGCCGGGCTCCGCACAGGGGTTTCTGGCCCCACCACTGCCGAGGCACAAGCACAGCAGGGTGCTGGCACGGCACGGCACGGCACGGAGCTGGCACGGCACGGACACGGTGACGGCCAGGGCTCCAGGACAGCCGTGGACAGGCGGCCAGGACAGCCCACACCTCCAGCAGCACCACTGGGCTCACCAGGAGCTGGTTCCATCGCAGCCAGGTGACCTCCTCTTGTCCCACAGGGCCTGTCCATGGATGCCAGCAAGAAGGTGGACCTGAAGATAATTATTATAGGAGCACTGGGGTAAGGAGAGGCGCTGGCAATGGGAGGGAAGCCCCACGTGTGCATTGTCCCCCATCCTTGCTGCGACTGAGCCCGGCTTTGCAGAGCCAATCCTCACCCGCGTCCCTTCCCCCCCACCAGCGTGGGCAAAACCTCCCTCCTGCACCAGTACGTGCACAAGACGTTCTATGAAGATTACCGCACGACGCTGGGCGCCAGCATCCTGACCAAAGTGCTCACGGTGGACAACACCCCCCTGAAACTGCAGGTGAGCCACCTGGGGTGCCCGCCCCGATCCTGTGGGCATGTGTGTCCCACTCGCCGCTGTCCCCACATGCCTGCTGGTGTCCTGAGGTGGGGGGCTGAATTTGCAGGGTCTGATTTTCAGCATCCATAAACTACACTGGAATCCCACATGAGTTTTGGGGGGTGGTCACTCCCTGAAGCTGGTCCCCTGAGCTTACCACAGCCCAGGGCTGCAACCACCCGTGCTGCTCATGTCGTGTGTCTGTACCCCTGTCCTCTGCCTTAGATCTGGGACACTGGGGGACAGGAGCGATTCCGATCCATGGTGTCGACCTTTTACAAAGGCTCGGACGGCTGCATGCTGGCCTTCGACGTGACCGACAGGGAGTCCTTCGAGGCCCTGGATAACTGGAGAGATGACTTTCTGGAGAAGGTCATTCCAAGGGAGCAAGATTTCCCCATGGTTGTGCTGGGGAACAAAATAGATCTCTGCGATCGGCAGGTAAGGGTGGAGGAGAGAGAGCAGGGTGCATGGACTGGGACACCTTAGTGCCACAACAGCTTACGAGCGCTGATCCTTCTGCAGAGCCAGCCTTCTGATGCTCACATAAAGCCAGAGCTCCTGGGAGTGGAGCTGCAGCACATCCAGTGCTGCTGCCTCCCCCATACTTCTCAGAGGGCATAAACATCATCCCCCTGCTGCCTTTCATGACAGACACTCTCCCCACTGAAGGCAGAAGGAGTGAAGCATCTCAGATTTGAGATGCTCCATTTTGAGATGCTTTGAGATGCTCCATCCTCCCTTCCCGCAGGTACCCAAGGAGATGGCCTCAGCCTGGTGCAAGGAGAAAGACATCCCTTACTTTGAAGTCAGCGCCAAGAACAACATCAACGTTGCAGAGGCTTTCGAGACCCTCGCAAAGCAGGCGCTAGTAACGGTGAGCATCCCTCCTGCACCAAGCCTGCGCTGGCAGCAGGGATTCAGGGGGGGAGCTGGACTCATCCACCCCCTGGCGCTGATCTGACAGCCCCTCTGGTGCAGAACAGCTCCTCTTTAGCAGGGGCAGGAGAGCCCCAGGAAAGAGAAAAGCATCGCTGTGTGATTTCTTAAAACAGATCGTAAACCGGTTCGAAAAGAGTAAGAATTTGTCATTTCCCTGTGCCCGTGGTGACGGAACGGGGCGTGTGGCGCTGCACGGCGCGCCAGCACTGTCCTCTAGCGGCCACCCCAAGGGGACCTCCCTGTCCCCAGGCCAGGAGAGCGGGGTGGCCCTGCTCCTCAGCCAAGCCAGGCAGCTTCTCCCTGGATTTCATCTTTAATCACGAATTGGGACTGAACCCGCACTTCCTGCTCCTTCTCTCCGCTCAGGCTGGCTCTGAGCTGATGTCACTCACCCTTTCTCTTCTCTGTTTTTTTCCAGTATAAAGGGATTTTTGAGAGTTATTTAACTGACTCCATCAAGCTCACTCCCAACAACAAGCCCAAGAAGAGCTGCTGCTGACCCCGGGCTGTCCCACGCAAGCACAGCGCAGGCACGCTGGACCCCACCATGCCCAGGGGGGTCTGTGCCCCCCCACCCGCCCCAGCCCGGCCGCAGAGCCGGCCCAAGCCAGGGCACAGCATGACCACCACCAGCCAAGCCAGGGCCAGCTGGCCACACCTCATGGGGCGTGCTGCTTCCCACCCCCCGGAGCTGCCCTCCCAAACCAGCAGCCTCCCACATGGCCTCTGCATCACGGTGGCCCCGTCCCCCTCGATCCACTGCCATCTGGCACCCGAGCGGGCGATCCCCCTGCGGTGACAGTGTCAGGGAGCTGGGCAGTGCTCCTGATGCCTTTCCAGAGACCATGCCCTTGGACCCACAGGTGATGCTTCCTGGCATGTGAACTGGTGGCCCCATGGCACTCACAGTGCGTACAGGCTGTCCTGGGGGGAGAAGCGGGGCTGGTGGCCATGGCATGGGCCTGAGAGCAGCTGGGTCCCCTCCCAGGGTTAGCTGCTGTGGCTGTAACCATTCCGTGCCTCAGTTTCCCCTGCTCACCCCCAGTCAAAACCTTCCACCTCCTGCCTCACTGGTGAGGATCCTCAGCACAGCACTTTGTCAGGAATTCTTTTTTTTTTTTTTTTTTAGACAAAAAAATTAAATATTTCTTTTTTATTTCTATATACGTGTCACAAAATGCTCCTGTGGTCAGTGGCAGCAGGGTCGGGGGGGTGGACTTCAGGCTCTTGCGCTCCCCCATGGACCATGCTCCAGACTTTCCTCCAGTAAGACCAGCAGGTCTGAGCTTGTGCCAGTTTCTCGGGACAGGGGGATGCATTTTTGGGCTGGATTTTTTTTTTTCCAGTGTAAATTTGTGGTCGGGGTGAGGGAAGACACCTGGGGCATTGTGCAAAGTGGGTGTGCAGTGTCGTGGGGGCCTGGGCAGGGTGGCTGTCAGCAGAGGGAGCCCGCTGGGAGCCGAGCACCCACTTCCCTTCTTGCATCCATCCCACTCCAGCTCGGGCACCTTGGAGAAGCTGTGTTGAGGTTCAGACTGGGGCTGGCCAGTGAGGTGGCCATGGCCACCCTGTGCCACCTCCCTCGCAGCCTTGGAAGCCACATCTCTGGGGCTGCAGCACCCCACTTGCTGCAGAGCCCTAGGGCTGGATGGCCCAGGGAGACCCCCTGCTGGGCACCCTGCTCCATAGTTCTCCATGGGACCTCCTGCCCTCTCGCCACCCTCCTCCAGACCCATCCATGCCAACCACAGTGGTCCCACAGAGGTTTGCAGTGTCCACAGGGGCTCTGCCCTGGCATCGCCTGGACTTCTCCATCATCATCAGCCTCTCTGTGGCAGATCCCCACCCAGGACCATGGAGCTGTGCCACCAGCTGCAGCCAGCACCCATCGGTGGTGGGGACAGGGGAAGTGGCAGGGCAGGGAGCTGGCAGGGCACCCAGGCAAGGAGAAACCTGAGCGAGGGCTCGGCACAGGGGGCACAGGGGCCACTGCGCCATAATGAAGCTGCCAACCTCCCGAGAGGCACGTAGAGATGTTCCCACCCTCCTCGTAGAGATGTTCCCACCCTCCTCCTTTCGCAATGCTCAGCCTGTTTATTTGGGCACCAGGCCGGGGAGAGGATTTGTCCCTTAATATTGGGAGGAGAGGGGCATTAACTATTTCCTCCCTGAGCTCCGCACACCCTTTCCCCCTGTATTCCCGAGGCAGCTGAACAAGGGCACATCCCCAGTGCTGGCTGGTGCAGCCCCAGTCCCAGCCAGGCTCTGCAGCCTTCCCAGACCCCCTCACGACCAGCATCATCCCAGCACAGCCCTGGGCTGAGCACCAGCCAGGGCGCTCGGCCAGGTCTGTTTGGATGGCGGGTGTTAAACATTGTCTGTGTCAATGGTGATATTGTTGCTAATTACACCTTTCCTGCAGCAGCATTCAGTGCTGGAGGCAGATGCAAACTTGATCCATTTTATCCCAACAAGCAGCGATTTGGACACCCAGAGCTGAGCAGGTCAAACAAACGCACTCAGCAGAGTGGGTGCTCCCTCGGTCGGGGCTGAGCAGCCACTGGCACATGCCCAGGGCTGCCGTGGGTGCTGAAGCCCACGGGAAGCAGCCAGGGCCAGGCAGGAGCTGCAGGCTTGGCTCAGGATCCACTGCAGACTGGGCTGCCCCAGCGAGGCATGGCCAGGAGTGTCACAGCACCTGGTCAAGCTGCAGGCAGAGCTTCAACTGCAGGCGCAGCTCGCTCCAGACATGTGAGGCTCTGAGGTGCTGGGCTCAGACTGAGAGGGACAGAAAATAGTGGTGCCCGAGCACGTTGTGTGGCCGTGAAGCATCACTGCAGACACAGGAATTAAAACTGTGTAAGAGACTGCAACCTTGGGAGCTGGCAGGATCTCCAGTGGCATCACCACGCTACCCAGACCCACCCTGTAATGCACCTTGCAGATGTGCAGCACTGTGCTGGAGACAACTACGGACATCCAGCTTTTCCTCTCCCCACCGGCGTGGTCCTGCCACCTCGGCAGCCCTGGGACAGTCAGGATGGCTCTGGGAATCCTCCCTCCAGGAAGAGTGGGAGATGAAAAAGGGTGGCACGGTGCCAGGCAGGATGCTGTAAGGAGCGGCCAGGGGTGCTAAGCTGGTAATGCTATCCCGTGGCTGAAACTTGATAAAGGATGGGGGGAGGTTTGTAACATGTGGGATTAACAAGGTCAGCTCAAGATTTTTCTCAGGGTGAAAATCAAAGGGAAAAATATTTGCCTTGTGTGACTCAGTGGGTTCCTGTGCAGCCAGCGGTACCAGCTCACCTGGCCCATGACGATAGGTGAGAAACCACCCTCCCGCTCTCCTACCCCATGCTGCCGTATTTAACAAGCCAGAGACACTTCCCAGTCGCAGTGCTGGGCTCTGTGCTCTGCTGGGCTTGGCCAGCACAGCCCGGCAGCTCTTCTGCCTTCACAGGCCTTCGTTCACTGATTGAAGCTCCACACGAAAATCAGTAAAACCCCAGCCTGCAGCTGGTAATCACCGAACAGAAACCATCCCGACCCTGCCAGCACGCGTGGAAGAGCTGCCCTCAGTGTAGAACTAGTGCCTGACACCCACCCTAAACCCCTCACTCCCACCCTAAGTCCCTGACACCCACCCTAAGTCCCTGACACCCACCCTAAACCCTGACTCCCAGCTGCTGTTTGCTTCAGTGCTTCCCAGGTTTAATGACTCCTAACAGCTCTTCCACCCTCTGCCATCCCATGTGTTCTAAAAATGCAGCGTGAGCTTCGTTTTATCTCATGTAACCAGACTGGTCGAGTTCTGACTGGTTCCAAGTGTGGGAGTCTGGTCAGAGCCCGTGGATTTGCATTGCAAACGGCCTCATCTCAGGGCTGGCAGGTAGCGGCTCCTCAGAGCTCCCTGCCTGCAGACACGTCCCAGCATTGTCTGTCCATCCACCCACCCATCCATCCATCCATCCATCTGCCCCAGCCAGCAGCACCTCACACTGGGTGGAATTAAATTGTCTTACTCAACCTGTGTTAATTAAAATCAAGTAGCTTAAAATGTCCAGAGCAGATTATAAGCAAGTCAGGTTTTCCTGTTCCAAAGGAGAAGCCCCATTAGCCTGGAGCTGGGCTTGAGACTCACACGGCAGTTTCAGCCACCTCAAGATGCTCATCTTAAAAGCAAACGTGATAAACCCCAGAGGTTCAAAGTTACAGGTGACCTTTCAAAAGCTTTGACCACAAAAAAGAAAACCATGGCATCGAGCAAAGCGGAACCTCTGCCCTCTAGTGCCAGCGGGCAGCGGGTATGCGGCTGCCCCGGGAGGGTGGCTGCCCCGGGAGGGTGGCTGCCCACGTTTCTGCAGACCACATGGAGCCTGGTCCCTCTCAGGTGCGGCAGCGCCAGCCCCGTGCCAGGCACCGCTCGCTCTCTATCGCAGGGGTTGTTGCCGTGGCGTGGCTGGGCGCAGAGCGGCGCCGGAGCACCCCGTGGGGCGCTGGCACCTCGTCACGCACGCCGTTAATTACCAGAATGACTGTTCTTTGTTTCCTTGATCATTGCCCCACCTCAGCTGACCAGCAGGGAGCCCGTCGCGGGTGACACTAACGGGATTTGCGTGGCTGTCCCCCCCTCCCAGCTGCCAGGGACACGCCATTCCCTGCTTGCAGCACAGTCAGGCAGCTGCGGGCACCGTCCCCTCGCCTTCCGCTTCCACCTGTCCACGGCAAATAGTGATGCTTCTCCTTCAAACCCTTCACTCTGGAGCTTTTGTTACCGTGTCCCAGCTGCAGTGAGTGTCCACGTGCAGGGTTGTGCAGGGACACAGGGCTCTGCCTGCCCCAGGGGCTGCAAGTAGCTGGGCCGGGGGACGCGGCAGGACTGCGAGCCGGCACGTAGAGAGGATTAGGGGCTGTGGCCAGTCCCCCAGTCAGCTCAGGTACATGCTGAAGTCAGCAGCGAGCCTGAGCCTCAGGCGTCCTTCCCATCAGACGTGAGGCAGCAGCGAAGCGCAGTCTGCTGCCAGCCGTCTGCTGGGACGGGCAGGGTCACTCCAGCCAGCCTGGCATGGGGCTGCACTGCAGTCCTGTGGGACACTGGCTTGGGCAGGGTTCCTCCTGGAGGGTTTTCCACCCCTCATTGCTGTCGATGTGCATTTTGCAAAGCTCTCCAGGAAATGCTGAGTGGTGTGGAGAGAGGCCCATGTGCAGGCCAGACCCACAGGCAGGGTGTGGGCAGGAGTACCAGCAGCAGAAGCAACTTGGAGAGATGCTGGAAGGGTGGGTTTCACTGGGGTGGGACTGGTCCCTGTGCAAAGAGCCAACACAAGGCCAGGCACGGACAGTGGGCACCTTGGCGGTGACCAAGGCAGGATCAAGCACCGTGGTGCTCACCACAGGGTGGATGTGGCCCTTGGTGCAGGGATGGATGTTGTCTTCGCCAAGGAGTTTCAGTGCTATCTGCACCCGGAGAGCAGGAGCAGCTTCAGCCTCCTGCTGATGTGTACCTGCTGCCCCATGAGGAGCTCAGCACCCCCAAATTCCCTTGCTTTTGGTTTGAGGTGGGCCAAACTCTGTCCTGCATGAACGAGCAGCCCCTCAGAATGTGGACAGACCCAAATTGTGATGACTTGCTGACCAAAGGCAGGCTTCCTCTCGCTGCCCTGGCCGGGCACCGTTGGGTCTCGCAAGGCACAGCCTGGAAGAGGCCACCAGCATCCCTGGGGATGTGGCCAGACCGGAGCAGGAGCCAGGGCACGTGTGGACCAGGGCTGCAGTCTCCCTCCAAGCCCTGGGTGAGGCTCAGGGCAGAGAACCACACTTCCACCAGATTTTCCCCAGACACTGCATCCCTCTGAAATGGTTTCTTTAGCTTTGACTGCCCGCTGCCCAGCGACTCTTTGGAGGCAGACGGGCAGCCTGAGCTGGCTCCTGGCCTCATGCCACCTGCGCCCGGCCATCGGTGCAGTGCAGCAACACCCTCCCTAAACCTCCTGAGGACGGCAGCGTGGGCTGTGGGCTCTTTCATCTGAGCGCTGGCTGGTGATGGCTCTAACCAGGGGCGACAGGACCTCCACGGCAGCCATCCTCACTTTAAACACCTGAGTACTTCTGAAGAGATTGACCTCAGAGCCCTGAACAATGAGACGTTTTATTTTGCGGCTTATCTCCCATCGCTGAGGTTTGAGCATTTTGGCCTTAATGAGTTGCCCAAGGCCACATAGCAGCTGGAGACGGAGGTGGGACCACGTTGGCTTTCCATCCGCACCCCCCTGTGCCCACGGCTTCCCTGGCTTTGCACCATATTGCCCGAGCAGAAAGGAGAGAGAAGCTGCGTGTGCTGAGCTTCTCCCAAGCACTTCCATGCACCTTCCCACATTTTTGGGGTAAAGATTCCTCTTTTTTTTTTTTTTTTTCAGATTGTAAATCCTCCCTTTACTGGAATTCAATTGTTTAAGGGAAAAAGCCTCATTCTGGTTGACTCTCCTAATTTAGAGTGGACAGAAAGCCTCAAGGGGGGAGCAATGAGTGGTGGGGGGAGGTAGAGCCTGCAGCCAGCCCCGAGCCCGGATTCCAGGCGAGCGGGATGCTCGGCACGGCAGCCGGCGGGCTTGGGGGTGATCCTGCCAGTGATGAGGCCCCACTGGCCCGGAGCCACTGCAAGTCTGTGCATTTTTGGCTGAAGGTGTGGGCTGGGGCTGCTCCCCACCCAGCCCCTGGGAGCCTCTCGCCCCTCTGCCGAGTGCTGGTCATGTTTCTGGGCCTTGGGCAGACCTTACTGAGCGTTTCTCTGGAGAAGGCAGCTATCTTGCACCTATTTTACAAACAAGATAACAGCCCTTGCTCAAGGTCACTGGAGGCAGAGCTGGGGAAAGGGCTGTCTGGGGAGCACCGTCCAGCCTCAGCGCTTTGCTGAGGTTAAAAACGCCCAGCGTCTGCCACACTCAGCCCCTGCCTGCTCCATGATGCCCTCCGCTTGCTGGCAGGGTCTTCTGAGGGGTGATGCTTGCTTTGAGACCTTTCTGTGCACCAGAGGGAGAGCAGAGTCCGTGGGGTTGACTCTAACCAACAGAACGTGCTTTGCTCCCTGAGTCAGGATGTCTTTGCCTTCAGTTTGGGGATGCAGCCTCACGGTGAGCTCGTGCCACCCCTCCTGCCCAGTGCTCTGCCACGAGGAGGTCTCCATCTGAAGATGAGGGCCAGCACCAATGGGATAGGGTTTGTTCAATAGACACGTGCAGGGGACACATCTCATCAGGCAGATACCCCTTCCCTTGCCTTCGGGGGTGCTCCTGAAGGGCTAAGGCAGGGTGTAGATCCCGCGGGCAGATGAGACCCGTCAGTTCCCTCCAGCAGAGATAACTCTAGTGCCCCTCTCCAGCTCTAAGTTCACACCATGAAATAAACTGCATGAAACATCCAAGTGGTGCTGAACCATAGGGGCAGCTTTGAACCTCCCGACGCCTTTCTGCATTCCACCCTTTATTTTGGTGCTGTAAATAATCCTGCTGTCTCCCCCTGGGACATTGTGTTCCTCATTCCTCCCTGGATAAAGCCATTGACCCCCGTGCCAGCTGGTGAGACCAACACGAGTGTCCCCGCAGCCAAGGGGGAAGCGTTAAAAGTTGGCGGTTCCCTTTTAAGCGAGACCTGCGTCTCCATCGCCTGGCACCACGGAGCCGGCCGCTCGGCCACGGCTGCCAGCGGGACTGTGGCGTCCGGCCCAGGCCCAGGAGCTGCATTCCTGGGCAAGAAGGAAATGATGATAACTGGTGCTGGGAATCTCACGGCTCCGGCCAGGCTCTGTGCAGTGCCACACAGCCCTCCCTGGGTGACACTGCTCCTATGCTGCGGGTACACGGTGAGTACCCAGCCCTGCCCACCCTCTGCTCGCAGCCAGAGCATCCTGCAGCACTGGGCACGTCCAGTGCCCTGCTCCAGGAATGGCCACCTCATTTCTCATTCCTGTTTCTCCTTCCAAATTCCATTTGGCAGCCCAAATCTTGGCGTTCTCCTCAAGCTGAGGCACGCTGCTGATTTCAAAAGCTCCTGAAAGGACAGAGAGACAGACAGGGAACCCTGTGCAGGTGTCACAGCCTGAACAACACATCAGCCATGTGGAGCAACAGCCCTTCAGGGCCTCCCAGATCCACCTGGAAGCACCATTTCTCTGCACAAAGGCTGCAGCATCTCCACCCCAGACCCCGGCTCCTAACCACAAGCCCTTTTCCTTGGCAAAACTGTCCAAAGCCAAGCAGCAGCTCTGGCTGCAGGTCACCCCAGGGAGGGTGGGAGAGTGGGAGGGAGGCTGCCTGCAGGTCCCACCACCAGCAGAGCCCCCAGGAACCAGCTCCCTCCGCCCCAGGGGATGTGCTGCCTTTCCCCACTGCCAGGGTTCCACGGAAGCTTTCTCATCATTGCCATCAGTACATTACCACTGAATTATTACCCTCATTAAGTGCAATCTATCTGCTAATATTCATCATCTGCAAATAAATCCCCACATTCCAGTGCTCGGTATGCTGTTATCGTGGAGAAGATAAAGAGCTCAGCAGTCTGTGCACCCAGGGCTCTGTGTTTGACTCGAAGGAGCTCCTGGGGTGTCTTTCTAATTTCCAGTGCCTCCCAGTTTTCCAGGCAGCCCCAGTGCTTCTCAGACACTCACCCGCACCCTGCACATTATCCTGGCTGGTCGGTTGTTGGGCACATCCCAGCAGAGTGTCCTGAGCCACACGTGGTGAGTATGGCTGAAGCAGAAAGAGGAAGAATCAGAGTGATATTTATAATTACTGAAATTGGAATTTGACCAGGGCTGCGCTTCCTGTTGCAAGAAATGCCAAAGGACCATCACTGGCTGCACAGGGCTTGTTTCTCAGTAGGTCAAGAGCTTGCAGTTCCCTGATCACACCCACCAGGACTTTGGAATAACAGCTCTTGCCATGGGGAGCTGCCAGCCCTCCCTGTGCCTGTCCCTGCGCAGTGGGAACCAGTGGTGAGTCTGTGGGAGGGACACCTGGATTGGAAGGGGACACAGCAAGCCTGAAGGTCCCCTGTAAGTCATCCTCTGCCTTGCACAGGATTGAGAACTTTCTTGGGTTTTGCCAATGCTGGGTCAGCAAGAAACCCAACAAGTGGGGCTTCTGCTCTGCCAATGTCCCGGCCAAACCCCAAGCAACAGCACCACCAGGTCCCTTTGGCTGGTTTGGTTTTGTATCTCAGTGTAGCTGCATTTTACTGCCTGTCTGTCAGGGATCAGTGACATGCCCTTGGACCTGGCATCCCTAGTGCTGACCTTGCTGGATCATACACAACGTGTGTGTCCAGGGCCTGATGCAAAGAGCAGACAGCTCGGAGGATGAGGAGCACCAGCAGCCTCTTCTGCTCACCCAGAGCTGTTGCTGTTTCACTCATGAAATGAGCCAGCTTTGGGATTTTACTTTTCATACCAGATAGATTGAAATGAAGCTGATGTTGCTCCCAAAGCTCAGAGCTGGGTGGGTCCCTGAGGTGAGACCTGTCTTGTCTCTGCTTGTCCTGCTTCTCTTTTTCAAAGGCAGATGGTTGTGACTAGAGCAGAAGCTTAAATTCAGGACTCTGTGGTCCTATTCCAAGCTCAGATACTGACCATTTACTTCCCACAGCCATGGCCTCTTCTCCAGCTCCACAGCTCTGCCCACACTGGGATGTTGGTTTAGGAAAGCGAGAGGAAAAAAAATCTTTTGTTGGTGGAGCTCTGCTTGGAAAGTACCAGTTCAACGACGACAGAAAAAGTCCCTTTTAGCAGGAGTGGATTGTCCCGGCAGGTCAGCAATGGCAGCATCACCTCTGCAGCAGAGATGCTGTTTCCAAGAAGGCAGGACCCCAGTGGCTGGGACATTTGGGTGATGATGCTCTGGGTTCCCTGGGTTTGCCCCTGGCAAGGACCACTGCGTACACTGGTAGGCTGGTCCTCCTGCCATGTCATGCGTTTCCGTTTCAAAGGGCTCCATGTATATCAGGCTGTCCTTTAAAAGAAACACTTGATATGGGTTATTAATGATATTTACAGGATAACTGCTTGGCAATGATTACCTCTGCCTGTCAGATGGCAATGAATCAGCCCCCTTCCTGCTGGCACCCTCTGGCAGGGTGTTCCTTTGGCATGCTCCGGACACAGTGATTGATTCCCATAAGATGAGGTTTCTTGGCAGAAAACGCTGATGGCTTGTGCATGAACAAGGTACCAGAAATTTTCACTCTGACAGCCCCCGGGAGCAAGCAAAGGCCACATCATTGCTGTCTCCCTTCCTCCCACCTCAGCCATGCCCCCTTCCTCCTCCCCCTCCCTCAGTCTCTGCCTTGTCTCTCCCTTTTCCCAACATTTTCCCCGTGCACAGGCCAACGAACGTTCAGAGGTGGCCAACATCAGCCATGTCACCTGCCCTGTGTCTGCGCTGGGGGATTGAGCCTGGAGCAGGGATGGCAGCAGATCCGAGGGCAGCAGATCCAGCCGAGCTGGGCTGAACTGTCCTTGGGGATATGGCAGCAAAGATCAATTCCTTCCTCAGCAAATACCCCTCACAGCTTTATTCTAGTCTCCCATTCCTCTGGTGATGTCCCCTGCTGATGTTCCTATCCACCTCGTCATCTCTGACATCCTGACCAGTACCAGCTCCCGCACTCTCAAATCCCTCTGGGAGGGGAGGAAACCATGAGCCTGGGCACAGCTTGGCACAGTGGTGAGCACACGAGCCTGGGCACAGCTTGGATGTGGTGGCAGGAAGGGATGAGTCCTTCCCCTAGGCTGAGCTGTCTGCTCCCTGTCAACACGTCACACAAATGCCTTTTTCCACTCAAAAAGTTGTTTTTCCCAAGACAACAGTAAATTCCCAGGCCAGAGGGTTGACTGGTACCTCTTTGGGGGTGACCCCCAAGTGTGCAGCTCCCAGACAAATTATCGCAGTGCCTCCCTGCTCCATCCCTGTCCACTGCCAGGGGCATCCGAGGAACTTGTCAAACTGTCGTCGAGATCAGCACGTGGCTCAGGTGCGGCTGCTGCCTGGGGACCGCGCCGGCAAGGCTGCTGTCAGACACCCGGCCCCATCCGCACCAGCACAAACTCGCGCCGCTGAGAGCTTCCAGCCCTTCCCCACGCAGGGGACGGAGCCTGCGCCCTCTCTCGTGGGCAGGCAGCGGGGGCTTTGCCTCTCTTTCCCGCTCCTCTCATCCCTTTGAACCTGAAAATAAGAAAGGAACCGCTTTCCCCTGCCAATCCCATCTTCAAAGCCCGAGCGGCAGGGTCCGGCGCTGGCACAAAGCAAACCATTGTCCCTTGCAGAGGCGGAGAGTCGGCCAGAGCTCAAAGGCCAGGGAGACGTTACCCACCATGCCGGGAAGCTCGCCCAGGCCAACAAAAGCATCTTCTCCCACCCGCAGCCCGAAGCAGGCGAGGGAGGGGGCCCGGGGTGACGGTGAATATGAGCTATTGTCACTGAGAGCACGGAGGGACCCGCAGAGGGGATCAAACGGCCCAGGCCTGAGTGGGGAGGGGTGGGGTGAAGGGGGACATCCAAAAAGCCCTTGTCCCTCTTCAGATCTCTACTTATCTCCCCTGGCTATCTCCTGGGCTTAGCCTGGGTGTACTTGCTTGCAATTACCTCCTCCAAGCCAATCAGGCGCCGAGCACAGCCCTCGGTCCCCTTGACTGAGGTGATTTATAAATGACTCACTCACTGGCTTATTTGAGCACAGACTTCTGCACACCTCCTTGGGAGCACCTCTCTGCCTGGGCTTTCTTGCCACATCTGCTGCTCCCCTCGCAGAATCGGCCCTTTCTCCGCCCGGCGAGGCGCAGGTAACCCAGCTCCAACAATCGTGCTCTTTGTCTGGGTGGGCGTGGGGGATTTACACTCCGGTTGCACAGCCACTGGGTGTGAGTTTCAGTATTTGGAGAACTGGTACTTCTCCCCCCCCCCTTCTCTTTTCCTTTTGCAAAGGGGATTTACAGCAGCAGATTTACTCAGGAATTAGCAATACCAACGATCCAAGAGCTTGATTTATGAAGAGAGGCTGGAAGAGCCAAATATGTGAACTAATTATTACTAGAATAAATCCTACCATCTTATCCTGGCTGGCTCCCGCTGAGATCTTGGGGGGGGATTTGCCTGATATAGGAGAGGTGGTGATGATGAAGGACCCTCTGTTTCTGGATCCTTGTTATTATGAGAACTTTCTGTGGACAGGACTGTCTGAAGTGGTCGCTGCCCTGAGGATACTGCAGCTCAGACTGATTTTGCACACACGGGCAAAGATGATGAGAAAGGATGCGGAGCCCAGTGCCTGCAGGCAGTGGTTGAGGAGCACTGGTGGTGCACAGGAACCTGACCTAGGCAAGGGGTATCTGCTGCCCATGAGATCCTGGTACACGGATGCAGGGCTGTGGGCACACAGTCAGATTAGGTGGAAATTGTGAAGCTGGGAGTGCAAAGTGCTTCCAGACTGAGACCTGTCAGACTGGGTGCAGGGTCTCCAGCTCCTCCCAGTGCCATTTCATGGGATGTTTAGGTCCAGTTTTGGCAGGCTCCCTCATATATAGGCAAGAGAAAATATCCCCATACACCTCCTCCGTTGCGGTAAAGCGCTGCTCATGCAGCTGGGATGCTTTCTGCTCTGCCCTGATAAAATTTGTCCACACCTTATTCGTCAGCAAGTTGAAAACTTGAGCTGGAGACCTGTCCTGCCACCCCTTGAAGATAAGTCCTTGAAGTAACATTTGTTGCTGGCCACACAGTATTTCTGCCCCAGGTCAGTGATTTCCAGTAGAGAAATGCTGTTCCATCCTCTACCTCTGGGGGAGGATGGACTGGGTGACCCCAGAGGTGTTTTTCCCTCTGCAAGAGCGAATCCGCAGGGGTGGGGAGCGTGTGCAGGAGCGAGGAGCAATCTGAGGCATCCCGCAGAAGTGTTCGCATGCAGGGCAGGATTGCTGCAGTCGGCAAGCTTTTTAATTCCTTGGGATTTGCATTGCTCACCTATTCTTCAAAGGCAGTGGACAAAGTCTGTGTCAGAGGTATGTGGAGAACAGAGACTCCTGGCAGTGAAGGATGCTGAAGTGTCACTTCTTTTCTAAGTGCACTTCCCAACCTTCTCTCCTCCCCATCCCAACGGCTCTGTACGCTGAGGGAGCGGTGAGGGGATGGGAAGGATGAATGGACCACTTCCCAGGGTACAGAGCCAGATGCCATTAAGGTCAGGCACTGCTCTCTGACTGCCAAGGAGCTGGCAGCCTGATCCCAGCACTGCTGTGCCACACTCAGCAAGGTGACACCTCCGGGGCACTGCAGGGCAGGGAAGCTGGTGGCTTTCCAAGGACTACGATGGGGCTGTATCTACATCCTGGGCTGCAGCTGCCCGCTGCCTCACCTCAGCCAAGCCCTCCCTCGGCCAGGTTTGGTGCTGGATGCAGCTACAGAAGTAATGGAGAGTTAGAGTGGGGTTGAGAACAAGGGGGTTAATCAAACAGATGACAGAAAGAGCAGGCCAAATCCAGGCTCCTTTACCCTGGTGTCAGTGCAGGGCAGATCCCCCGTGCCCACGGCATTCACCGCATTTACAGCAGCATTAAAAAGTGCAGGAGCCGAGCTGCTGAATGTAAGCATTTTACTTAATAAACACCCTTTGAGCCAAACACTTTGGCTTCACTTTCAGTAGCTGGCAGATGTCTGCAGATCTTATTATTCTGGTTACCAAGTGCAGAGCTAGTTTGGTTAGAAACTCGTGTGAAGTGGTACATCAAACATTGGCACCGGCCCAGCGACAGCAGAACAAGGGTACGGTGCAGTGCTCCTGCCCGGTGCCTGTGCTGGGCTGGGTTGCTCAGAACAAGAAAAAGGCCATCTGCCTTATGGAAATCACCTATTTCACACTCCAAATATTTAATCTAAACAAAAAGAAAACATTGATTTCACGCCTGGTTGCTCTGTGGCAAAAGGGCAGGAGGGGAGGAACGGGACGGCTGCTCCTGAGGGGGATGTTAAAGCTGAGGCTGCAGCGCAGTGCAAGGAGGTGGGAAGGTGGGAGCTGGAGGGCAGCAGAGTGGTCTCCTCCCTGCCCCTGTCCCCGTGGCACACACATCGTCTCCCTTGGCCTCACCACAGTCAGTTAGCACCTCCCAGCACCAATCTCCCTCCTTCGCCCTCTCCCTCTCTCTCTGGCTTTTATTCCACCGGTCATCATGGCAGTTCCTGCACAATGCTTGTGGAGAATGGATTGGGATAGCTAAGTTTTGACTGAACTTTATGGATTCAGACATTTTGTCTTTTCTGAAGCTAAAAGCTGTTTTGGGGATAGGATATTTTTCATAACTGATCTGTATGCTCTCCTAGCATCAGCCTCTTCTATTTCCAACAGGCAGAGGTTAAGAAAAAAGTTAAACCCCACAGTCAAATATGTGTGCAGCTGACAGCTCAGCCCCTGAAACACAACCACCACTTCCCACCTTCTGCCTCTTCCCCTTCCCCAGGTCACTAGGAATTTAATTTTTTTTTTACCAGTATATTTGCACCAGAAATGTGAGACTATAAATCTGGTTACCACTGTGAGATGCTTCCTTCCTGAATCTGTTCATTTGTAGAAGAACCTTACGGCAACTCAGAACCAAAGGTAAACCAAAACTAGGTCAGATCCAAGTGATTTTTAACTGTGAGCAAAAAGGAGTGCCCAGTCTGGAGACAGTAACCTGAATGAATGTGCTGGGGGTCCCCTGGTGACAAGCTCTTGGTGTGGCCCATTAGCCAGGCTCAGTCCTGGCCTGTCCCTGATGCCAGCAGGTCGGGGAGAGTGAACAACCTGGGAGCATGGGGGTGGATCCACTGGGCTGATCGGCGCCCGATAGCGGAGGTGAATTATACAACATCCTCTTGAAATACCTGAACTGACTGACAGCAGAAACCTCCTTTTCCTCCTGCTTGTGTGCTTTGCAAGCCCAGCTCGACACCAGAGGCATGAAAGGGAGAGGAAAGAGGGTGTGCAGCAAGAGGGTGAGGCAGAGTTCAGTCTGGAGGAGCACCCAGCACTGCAGAGTTGGGCACCAGAGATCCCGGTACTGCAGTGTTGGGCATCACAGACCCTGGTACTGCAGTGTTGGGCACCAGAGAACCTGGTACTACAGTGCTGGGCACCACAAAGCCTGGTGCTACAGCATCAGGCACCACAGACCCTGGTACTGCAGCGTTGGGTACCAGAGAGCCTGGCACTGCAGCCGCCCTGTCCTCCCCCGTGCTGTGCCTCGGCTAGGAAGCACAGTTTCAAGGGAGGAGGTGGAAGCTTCCTTGCCTGACCTTGCAAGACCTGGGCCCTTTCACCATGTTGCCCGAGGGCTTCCATGGCACCTGCAGCCACAGCCGCGAGCAGGAGGCTGGGAGTCGCGACAGACACGGTGCTGAAGGCACTGATTGAGGGCAACTAGAGTCAAGACCTTGTCTTGGTGTTGCAACCAAACCTTTGCACCTGTGCTTCTCTTCTCCAGGAAGACCTTGTCTCCTGGGGTAGGGGAGAGTTGCTTTTTATAACCCTTTCTTGGGCAATGTTGCTGGGAAAAAGGTGTTTTTAATGAAGGTTCACCCAGGATTTGGAAGAGACCAGACCTCTGAACTCCATCAGCTGAGCAGCAATCAGCAAGGAGATCTGCGTCGCCTTGTGCAAGAAGGGGGAACAGAGATAGGGCAGACATAGGAGGAAACATTCTTTTCTGAGGACTGTTTTTTTTCTTCCTAAAATGTAGCAGAGGAATTCCCTGAATGTCCAGCTCTTGCCCTGGGATAAGTTTGGGCCCTTATGTCCCACATAAAGCAGTGATCAGATTGTTCTCCCACTAAATTTTGATTCCTTGGACTGGAGTCCCTTTTCTATGTCTAAGCCAGCACACGAAAGTGGCTTTATGCCAATGGCTCCTATCAACACTGGCCAGAAACCTCAATGTGACTTTCCTCTTCCCAAACACAGCTATCACCAGCACAGGGACAGAAGATAAGAGCTGAGTAAATGCACTTGCAAGATGAACACTGGGAAAAAAGGTCAGTCACAGGCTGGTTTGAGACTGGCAGGACAGGGATCAGCCAGGTATGAACCAACGGGACTCATCTGATGACTGTTGGGACAGTATCTTTCACCCACATCATACTCCTGGAGTGAAGCAGTTCTGCCTTCCTTTGGTGCTTGCTCCAAGTGTCACATCACAGTTGTGTCACTCAGTGTGTCACAATTTCTCCAAGACCCCAGGGTCAGCAGAATTATCAGTGTGGCCAAACTGCATTTCTCAGCACCCTCTGCTCTAGTCAACATACTGGAGCAATGGGCTTCCTGAAGAGCTTGGAACAGGGGCTCCACACTTAGGGCACTTCCCCCAGACCTCATCCTTTATTTCTGTGCCTGTACTGGAACAGAGCTCTTAAAAAAACTGGTTTCTGCAAGGCAGCAATTAACTGGCACTCTGCTTTGCCCTCCACACACGCTGCCTTGCTTCAGTGTCCAACCAGCTCTGCAGCTTGCTGTGGTCTTCTCCCATCACCACCAGGACAGCTGGTTCTGCCTTTTGTTCAAGGAGCAGTCACACAGCTCGTTCTCTTTAATTCTGAAATCTCAAAGGTTTAACCTGCTGTTTGATCTAGGGCAAGGCCAGTGATAAGCCAAGTCAAGAACTTGACTCTGTCCGAGCCGCTGACATCATTAGCCTGTTTGTTTAAGATGGAATTTAATCATGGGGATATTTTTCCCTCTACACTTGCCTTGTTTATTATTTTTCCACTTTCGCTCAGCGGGAGAAATTCATTAAAGAGCTGTGATATAATTGGCTGATCCGGCCAGTCTGGTGGCAGGCACACTGCTCAGCAAGTGATGGAGACGAGGAGTTGCTCTTGGAAGGGTATCTCTGGTGAGCAGGAGCAGCAGGGATGGATGGCAGTGTGTGCATGCCTGCAGAGGGCACTGGATTAAGTGCCTGGTCATGCAGGAAGAGGGACTTGTCTCCTCTTCCACCCTTCTACCCAGCTGTACCTCCAAAGACAGGCTGGGGACCACCTCAAGTCAGTGCTGGTGCAGAGCAGAGTCTGGAATCAGAAAGACACCATTGCTGGAGCTGTTTTACAGCAAACTGCATTTTATTGCCTCCGTGATCTCTAAAGCAGCCGCTGCAGGAGTGGGTTGATGACCTCCCTTTCTAAACCCATTAGCTCCTATTTGCATAATGATTCTGTTGACCTAAATTCTCCCAAAAGTTTCAGCTGCCTGTATCCTACTCTCCTTCCTGCCCTGGACTGCTGGGCCGCTCTGCTGCATATTACTCATGTCTTCCAGCCCCCGCCCCGAGGCAACTGCTTATCAGTGAGGATGGACATTAGTCCTGCGGATGGACACTTTGCTCATCCTGGTTCCACTGAAGCTGGTGTCAGGGTGTGCACTGACTGCAGCAGCACTCACAGTGCCATGGGAGGGGAGAGGAGAGGAGGATCTGGTATATTCAAATCACTCTGTAAGCCCTCAGCACCCTGGATATTGTTTTTTGATATGTTCATCTGCCTGAATCACCAGCTTTTTCCACCCCCTCTTCTGCTCCTGTGTTGGGCAATGACCCACTTAGATACACGCCATACCACAAATAATTACCAAGATCCCTGTTTTATATCTGACCACTTCCTCCCTCCACTCCCAGCCTCTCTAGTTCATAATGATTCTCCCCTCTTCCCAAAGCATTGCTGGTCATAGTTGAATAAGGGTTCTCTGAAGTTCATCATCTTTCTTTGGTGAGACCCAGATACTGGGCAGGACTAGTCCATCCGGATGTTTTGGCATCTTCATCATTGAAATGAATTAGCAACAGTTATCTTTGTGAGCATCACTTCCTAGAATAAACCAAGGACTCATCCACAGCCTCTCACAGCAAGGGAGATACGGGAAGACAAAGGAGACCACTCTACAGCACAGCAGGAACACCTCGGATGGAAACTGCCTTTAAACTTGGTGCCAGTATCTACCATGGCAAACTGTGTCAGGGCTGCCCAGCATTGCCAAGTCTCACCAACCCCACTGGCAGGTGGTAAAACTGAGGCACGAGAAAGGTCAAGTGACTTGCCCGAGGCAAAAAGGCAAGTCACTGTCAGAGCTAAGATTAACACCCATGCTCATCTGCCAGACAATCCAGGACGCGCTCAGGTCCCCTTCACACGGCACCGCTCATTAGCATCACCTCGAAATAGCTGGTGAAGCTCCCAGTGCGGGGGAGCAGCAGCCCCTGGTGCTGGGAGAAGCCACTCCCAGGACCTGCCTCTGTGCCACGGGGAAACTATTTAGGGTGGAGATGTTTGGGGAGGGCTCCCAGACGCTGGAGGTGTCCGGTCTGTTATACTGCAGGTGGGGCCAGCTCCAGTCACATTCTTGGCTTTGCTTTTTCTTTTTTTTCTGGGTAAAATTTAAATGATCCAGAGATGACCCACGCCAGGCCTCGCTATGTCATCGACCGTCCTGCCTATTCCGTCAGCCTCTTCGACGAAGAGTTTGAGAAGAAAAGCAGAAGTTACCCCATTGGGGAAAAATTGAAAAACCATTTCAGGTAACATGGAACTCTATGGATGGGGCAAATGTAAACCAGAGCTGGTCTGGAATTGGGAGAGAATTCAGAGCTGGGGATATAGTTCCCTTTTTTATTCCGGGAAACCTTCTCTGTGATCTTCAGGGCTTTGAAGGATGAAGGACAGAGGAGAACTGCAAATTGTACTGAAGGAGTGACACCAGTTGCTCCTTTCACTGCCCCAGCTGTTTGGCTGTAAGGCAAAGGAGCAGAACAGTTCACACTAAGTTCAGGTGGCATCTGGGGTTCTGTTTTCCAAGGTTTTAACAGTGAAATTAATATTTTATTAATAGTGTGGTAGGTATCAGGGTGTGGATTATTTCTTTAAGCTTTCTGGCTGGGTTTTCCTTTTATCAGCTTGCTGACTAAAAAACAGTACTGCCTTTCCTTAAAGAAAGATTAATAATTCTGCAAGCACAGATTGATAAGCCTGCTGCTCACTGTCTTGGAAATCCAGCTCCATTTCCTGGAAGCAGGAAGGCAGTGATACAGGAAAGAGAGAACGTGTTGGCAGGCAGAGAGGTGAGATTTGCATGTGTCAGACAAAAGCAGTTTTCTTCTTTCAGACACACTTGGGGTTTTTTTGACCAAGCAGCTGAAAAAGTCCATCTTTGGCTCTGTGCAGCTGCCCCATGATCTCTGAGCTTTGTTTCCTCCCTAGAACTCTATCCCCTGCCTGAAGGGCATCAAGATATTGGGGGAAGAATCCTTCACTCTGTGCAGGTTCTCCTTCCAGCTGTGGCAGCACTGGAGACCTTCCACCGAGTTGGGAAGGTTCCCAAATAATCCTCCACAGCACGTCCAGCCAGTTAACTGCAAGAGCCTTGCGCTCACCAGGAAGGGCTGTGGACCAAATGCTGGGTTTAGGATTTGGTGTGGGAGAAAGGCTGAGACATTCCTGGCAAGATCCTTCCTTGCTCATCTCCCAGTTCCTTCCTTCTTTACCTATTTGCCTTTTTTTTTTTTTTTTTAATTATCTCCTCTAGATGTTCAGCTTCCAGATTCAAGCTCATCCTCTTTAGCCTGTTCCCAATACTTGTGTGGCTCCCCAAGTATAAAATTAAGGACTACATTTTGCCTGATGTTCTCGGTGGGGTCAGCGCGGGGACGATTCAAGTGCCACAAGGTGAGAATTCGGTGACTTTCTGGGTCACTTAGAGGGGATGGCCCTTCGCCAGTTCAAGTAAAGCTCTGCTGATGTCCAGTCTGGGGGGTTAACTACCTCTACTGCTGACATGTATAAATCCAAGCTCTACCTCCATCCTGCTTTTCTCTGCGGTGCTCTTCCCTGTCCTCTTTGGCCTCTCCTGCCCAGAAAGCAGCAACCTGTGCTGGCCAGAGCACCTTCTGAGAGCTGCTGTGTGAGCAGGGCAGGGGGCTGGTGCCAGCTGCACAGGCCGGGGTCACTGGCCCATTTCCCTTCTGTTTTCCAGGGATGGCCTTTGCGCTGCTGGCCAATCTGCCTCCCGTCAACGGGCTCTACTCCTCCTTCTTCCCCTTGGTCACATACCTCTTCCTTGGCGGGATCCATCAGATGGTCCCAGGTAAGAGCTGGCGGAGCAATTGTCTGCACAAGGCAGTTACGTGCCGGCTGGGAACAGTCGGTGTGTCCCAGAATAGAGGTGTTTGGGCAGGTCTGGTCCATCAGGGGTTGACAGGATCCCTGATTCGGGCTGCCCAGGAGGATCTCACCCCAGTGCTGCATCTTGCCGCAGGGCTGACTGCAGTGATGGGCTGGGTGACTCGGTCACCTGTCCAAGTGCCTTCCAGGACAGGACGCTCTCTAGAGAAAACTACTGACATCACTGTGTTGTGCTGTAGGTACTTTTGCAGTCATCAGCATTATTGTTGGCAACGTCTGCAATGAGCTGGCTCCAGAGTCAGACTTCCAGTACTTCAACCATACTACCAATGAGACCAGCGTGAACACCACAGCCCTGGAAGCTGCCAGGCTGGAGATCTCTGCCACATTAGCCTGCCTGACGGCCATCATACAAGTAAGGACTCGCTGCACTGTGTCCGCTGTGTCCTCTGGCCAGAGCTGACCTACACAGGGTCAGCTGAGCTCTCTCCCTGGAGCAGAGATAGTGGAACAGATAGTAGAAGAGGCCCCACTTCTAAGTGGATGGTGCCTCAGCATTGAGGTTTTGGGGGAGTCTGCCCCAGCTGCAGTCTTGCTGTGAAGACCAGTCCTCACCCCTGGAGGGGTTTCAAAGCTGTGGAGATGTGGTGCTGAGGGACGTGGTTTAGTGGTGCTCTGGCACTGCTGGGTTAACAGTTGGACTCAATGAGCTTAAGGTCTCTTCCAACCAGTGATTCTATGATTCTATGAAATTCTCCTGAATGGACTAGCCAAGGGTGAGGCCAGCAGCCAACGATGACACCCCAGTGTCATCTCTCCTCTCCCCACCTCTGCTCCAGGACAGTCTGCTCAGCCCAGACGGCACAGTGGCTGCGTGGGAGGGATGTGCCCTCTCGCAGCGGAGCACCCTGCCTGGCACAGGCTCACTCGGGCTCTGCAATCACCCTGCCAGTCTGGCAGGCTTCTAACAACACCACATCTGTCCTACCCTAGCTGTGCCTGGGATTCGTGCAGTTTGGCTTTGTTGCTATCTACCTCTCAGAGTCTTTCATCAGGGGCTTCATGACAGCAGCAGGGCTGCAGATCCTCATCTCCGTGCTCAAGTACGTCTTCGGCTTGACGGTCCCATCTTACACCGGGCCCTTAGCTATCGTCTATGTAAGTGGGTGCTCTGGACAGGGGCCTTCCCTGCACCTCCTCTCCCAGTGACCACCACACCACAGGCATCACTGCCACCCATGCAGTGGCGGGGGGGTGGGTGGTCAGAGAGAAGGGAAGGGTGGAGGGAAGGGGAACACGGCTGCCTGCAGCACCCTTAGCCCAGCCCACCTACACTGCTGCAGCTGAGTTCCCTATACAGCATCACCCTGTCTGCTGATTTCAAATGAGAAATAATGGCTGGGAATAGCCTTTAAAGCAGGAGTCTTGCACAACGGTTAGCAACAGAAACTTCCTATGAGCAGATTTACCCGTTCCAGGGCTGTCCTGCATCTTCCATGGCTGTACCCTCCACTGATGCAGCCAGAACTGCATTGCACCAGCCAGCACAGAGCCAGGGCTGTGCTTCTCTCTCAGCAGCAGGGTTTCTAGCACTTGTCTCACCCTTCTGCCATCTCAGGGTGTTTGCAGCTGATAACGGTGACAAGTGTTCTTGTGCTGTGTTGGTCATTGTGCTGTCCACATTGTGCAGAGTCTCTGGTTCCCCATGACACCTTCTCCTCTTCTTTCCCCTTTAGACATTCATTGATATTTGTAAAGGTCTGCCCAAAACCAACGTGGCCTCCTTGGTCTATGCCTTGGTCAGTGCTGTGCTCCTGATGATTGTCAAAGAGCTCAACTTAAAGTATATGAAAAAGATCCGGATGCCCATCCCCATGGAGATCATCATCGTAAGTGAGACGCGAGCTGCCCCTCAGACCCTGCAGGAGACAATCCCTCCCCTCACCTTAGAGCCCTGGGACACCCGCTTCTGCTCACAGAGGTCCCATTGGTCCCATCATTTACAGTGAATATGATGTGACCCCCACATGTCTTGGGGCCAGAAACGGGGTCATCCTCACGAAGGATGCCCAGTTTGTCCCTGTTAGACTGTACCTGTATCCTGGTGATGCTGGGCATGAGGAACATAACTCCTGCTGGGGAAGTTCTGTCCTTTCCTAGCCTGAATTTGGTGCTATTTTTCTACTGTCAGCCCCAGGAGCATAGCAAGCTTAGGGCTTTCTGAGAGAGCTCATGTTCCTTCTGCCAACTGCTCTTTTATCCTCTGTACTTCCAGGTAATAGTTGCAACTGCAATCTCTGGCAGTTTTGACATGCCCGAGAAGTATGGCATGCCAGTGGTTGGGAAGATCAGCATGGGGTAAGTGCATGTGCAGGTCTGACTCAGCTTCCAGATCACTTCCCTTCCTCCTCCTCCCACAGCCTGGAAAACACCTCACTCTTCCCTGCTGTGTGACAGTCCCCTGCCAGCACTGCCAGGCAGCACAGCTGCGCCCTGTTACACAAGTGCCACCATCCCCTCCAGCTGTCCACAGTGCAGACACAGATTATGTCATTCCTGAACACACGAGCTCCTCACCCCCTCCTCCAGCCTGCAGACACTAGTGACACAACCGCTTCTCGCCTCCGCTCTGAGTGCAGGTTCCCAGCGCCCACCCTGCCCCTGGTGCACAAGTGGAAAGACATGATCGGCACGGCTTTCTCGCTCGCCATCGTGAGCTACGTGATCAACCTGGCCATGGGGAGAACGCTGGCAGCCAAGCATGGCTATGACGTGGACCCCAACCAGGTAACGCTTGCTCAAGGACCCTTCCCCTTGCTCTCAGGCGTGACAGGAAAACCTCGCCGCATGAATGGGAAGCTTTCAAACGTGCTCAGCTTAAACCAGATGTGCTGCTCCCGTGCATGCAAGGCTCACGTGGCAGCCTGCCATGTGAGGGTCAAAAGGACAAGGCAGAGCCATCTCTCATGGGTTGGCGAGAGCCTGCAAAACAGAAGAAAGCCTTGGGTTGAGCTCTCTGCTTTGCACTCCCTGCAAAGCTGAGGCGTCAGCCCTGAGTGCCGCCACGGATGGCATTTTTGCAAGTTGCTGGAGCACAACGAGGCACATGGATTTCTCACTGAGCAGAGAAAGACCTGGATTCCTGGTGTGTCACCTAGATACTGCGAGAGGCAGGACATTAAATAATCCTCTTTCATCATCACTGGCACAGTGGCAGCTTTCAGTAACAACCACACATACCACATGAAGCCCCGCCTTTAGTGTGTCAACAGATGACAACGTGTTTATGTGGAATTATGCTTCCAGGTTTCCCTGCTGTACCAGGGCCTATCCCAGCTCCTGCTGGAAGGAAGGGGCTTGGGACACACTGCAGGGAACCTTCCCTGGCCGCATACACCCCAGACTTGGGCCCCTGCTCTCCTGCCTGGCAGCTCCCAAATGTTGGTAGGGCAGGATGGGCAGCTGTCCTTTCTGATGACCACCTTCCCCATCTCCACAGGAAATGCTGGCCCTGGGCTGCAGCAACTTCTTTGGATCCTTCTTCAAAATCCATGTGATCTGCTGTGCTCTCTCTGTCACTCTCGCCGTCGATGGGGCAGGAGCGAAATCACAAGTTAGTACCTTCTCCTCCTCGCTTCCCAACGTGACCCTACTTGACCACAAATGCCTGTAGCAGCAGCAAGCAGCCAGCCTGGCATCACTGCTGCAGCTCTACACAAGTTCTATAGACAAGGGCTTCACGTTGCTGTTGTTAAAGCAGAATTTCCTCCCTTCCTCCTCAACCCCATTTTTGTTCCCTGGATGGTTCTTTGGATTGGTCACAGATGTAGGGCTGTAAATCTGCATTCCCAGCCTGCCTGCCCCGTTGGAGCAGAGCTACCGCGTGAGGGAAATTTGGGGTTATCTGTGAGATCTGAACAATCCCAGCCTACTTCTCAGGGGCAAGCCTCCCCTCACATAAAACACTGCAGTAACCATTTGTGCCGTTGGCTGTAGCAGCAAGAAAGACCCAGAGGGGGCTTAGGAAGACCCTGATGTTCGCTGAAGTGATTTCTTTCTTTTATTTTGCAGGTGGCAAGTTTCTTTGTGGCCTTGGTGGTTATGGTGACCATGCTGGCTCTGGGGATCTACCTCGAACCTCTTCCAAAGGTAACACAAACATCTGTGCAAACAGCATGGCCATTGCATCACATCCTCTACACACCCAAGCGAAGGCAAAGCCTCGCTCCAAAACCCTCTGATGCAAACTGCTGTGCTGCATGGTTTGTTCCTGGCCCAAGGTTCTGTCTGCACTGAGTTTCTGGAAGCAAGAATAGTCTAAATCATCATGCTCAGATCCAAGTGAGATCTTTGTGAGCGTCACCCTTTCCCATTCCCCTGGACCAAGGCAGGCAGACACTGCAGAAAGCGTCTGCTGCGAGGTGCGGCTCATCCCCGCGGCACATCCCTGTCCTCGCTGATAGGATCCCCTCTCCTCCACAGTCTGTCCTGGGAGCCCTCATCGCCGTGAACCTGAAAAACTCCCTCAAGCAGCTGGCTGATCCCTTCTACCTGTGGAAGAAGAGCAAGCTGGACTGCGTGAGTTCCTGGGGATGGGAGGGAGGCACCCGCTTGCCTTACGCTGCTCAGCCCAGGGCTGTGCGAGGCAGAGCAGGGCGAGCAGGGTAGACCCCTGCCGGATTCTGGGGGATGGGGAAGGTGGTTTGAGTCCCCTGCAGAAGGTGAGTTTCATTCTCTCAGCACCATCATTCTTCCAACCTCTTGCCAATGAGGTCCCAAGCAGCTCCAGAACCCATCCTGGCCAGCTGAGCACCCTCATGCTTAGTGCACATATCAGAGAGGCCTGAACTATTACCTGCTCTGTTTAAATGCCAATCAACTGCGGGAGCCTGTTTGCCCAGAACTAGCCAAACCGGCCCTGCTCAATATCTAGGAGTCATGACTTAAAAACTCACACAATAGCCCTCCAGGGTGAGGAGAGCCCTTCACAGTGATAAGGACTCCAGGCACTGGTTGATGTATAAACCCAGGCAGGGGGTGCGGGGGAGTGAGAACGGAATTTGGAAATGTCTGACATAAAAAGACAGTGTTTGAACAGGACTCCCACGGCTGAGTGCTGTGTGTGGACACTGAGCCAATATCCTGTCAGGTCCTGACAAACGGTCTTATCGGAGAAATCAGGAGTCCGAAGGGGCTGACCTGAGTCATCAAGAGCTTTCCCAAAATACTGTTCAGACAGGTGCTGGAGAAGAGTTATCGGTCCAGGCAGAGGTTTCGCAGGGGTGTGATAATGATGTGAAGGCACACTCCAGCACAGGGCATGAGCTACAAAAAAAGTGGTCCGCGCTTAGAAGTGAGCCCGGCAGACTGAGTGGACCAGGGACGTGCGAGGTCTGAGCTGACAGTTACGCAGGCAAGAACCGGCAGAGCAGGAAAGTCACTGGTGGGAAGATGTAATTCTCTGTCAGGAATCGTTTATGGCAGTTTAAGCACATCTCTGAAGGGGTTCTGCTGATGCCTGGTGGATAGGACGGAAGGTCTTGGTCGGCTCATGCATGTGAGGGCAGGTGAAGTCATTGCCCTTTATCAGAGGCCCTTTATCATAGAGTGGCTTCACGAGCTCCGCAGCCCAAAGTCTGGGCTAACATTTAAGTGGATGGTGGAGGGAGCAGAGATGCACGGTGCTGCCTGGGGAACACCCTGCCAGCGTGTCTCTGCCAGACGTGGTGAACAACTGCCAGAAACCTCTGTGGTTTGCCCTGTCGTCCTCCATGGCACAGCCAGTTCCACCACCCTGGCTGTGCTGCGTCTCCTCTGAGCTGCTGGAACAAAGCTCTTGCTACCAGCAGCCACAGAGAGCCTAGAGGTGCAGGGAGCATGGGGACCAGGCAGATGCCAATGGAGTGAACTGTGCTCCCCTGACCTTAATCTCCCTGGAATTTGAACTAGATTCAGTGTCCTGACCCAAAATGGGGAACACCGTTCTTGGGTGGTGTCAGACCAATGGGTGTTCACAACACAGTTATGTTTCTGTGCTAACCCTGCTCCACAGATACAGCCCAGGATGGTCTGGGTGGAGGGAAGCCCTTTCTTGCCATGTTTATGCATAATGCATAGAAATTAAGATGCTGAAGTCATCGAGGTCAAAGTTAGTTTTTGTCGGGCTTGAGGATACAATAACCTGATGAGGATTCTCAGGTTTACAGGCTTGGGCAGGACTCATTTCATATGGAGGGAGATGCTCGAGCACTAATATATAAAAATGGCCAGTGGCAGAGGGCTGTGCTGAGAGCTGGAGCAGCTTTTGTTTGGCTCTGCCACGCTTTGCCACCAAACCTGCGCTGTGTTCAGGTCGGTTCTAGTGGGTGCTCAGATGGCTTTCAGAGAGATGCTCATTCCTCCTGAATTGCTCTGACTGGCAGCAGGAGCCTTCTCGGTGCTGGGAGCAGCCACGGAGCAGCAGGTGGTCTGATCTGCAGGAGCCTTTTCTTGACTAGCTGGGCTGATAGATTTTGATCTGGGTGAGTGGTGCGGGTGTTCACGCAGCTGAAGAAATGCACTGGCTGCTTATGCGGCTGAAAAACTGGGGCTTCTGGCACACTTCCCAGCAACGGTGTTTGACACGAAAGCAGGCAGTAAACTGTCTCATCAGAACAGCTGCAGAATTCTGGCCTTGGTCTTTTGATCCTGAGCTGTGTAGTTCTTTGGGTCTAGAATATCAGCACCAAGCCATTTTCCATCCATCACCGTGCTCCAGCCCATGGTACAGTAAAACAACCTGCCCCGCTCTTCTCTTTCTGCAGCTGGTCTGGCTGGTGAGCTTCTTGTCCGCCTTCTTCCTGAGCCTTCCCTACGGAGTCGCTGTGGGTGTGGGATTTTCCGTGCTGGTTGTGGTTTTCCATACCCAGTTGTAAGTACCAGTGTAGCTCCAAACACCAAAAGAGAAGGAAAATCTCCCAGTTGCAGAATAAACGACAGATTACTTTTATAAGCGACCTCTGGCCCACGTTTCGAAGGAACGTGCGGCAGGAGCCTGGGGGAGTGCAGGTGTCCTCCCCGGCCCCTGGAATGTGCAGAGAGGAATGGCAGGCGCTAATTTACTGCCTGCATTCCCGCTCCCGTGCATGGCTAGTGATGTGCACATCCCAAGGCAGGTGGAAGTCGAGAGGTATTTGACTTCAGCACGAAAAGTGAGCTGCATAGCTCCCAGCAGAAAATCCTGCTCATAAAAAGAGCGAGCCCCGTAGATGTGCAGATATTGGCGTGAAGTCTTCCCACCACTTTTAATCCATAAAAGCCCTTTATTAATATTTCCCAGCCTGGGATCTCAAACTGCTGACTCTATTGTGCCCTGTAGACTCTGCAGGGATGAAATCTAAGTATTTTCACAGAGCATATTTTCAAACCCTAGTATGGAATGTGAAGCGAAGCAGTTTTCTTCCGCTGCAACAGTCTCTTTAACTCTGTCTCTTTTCTCCCAGCCGTAATGGCTCTGCCCTGGGCCAAGTAACCTCCACTGACATCTACAAGAACCCTAAAGCCTACAACAAGGTAAGCAGAAGCTAAAGCATCCTCCGAGAAAATGCTGCTCTTTGTCACTGGTACCCAACGTGAGCAGAAAGCTCAAGTCCATGTTTCTGCCCCAGTGAGGTTGTTTGCTGCTTGCTTCAGGGGTAGCAGGAGAGCTGCTGCTCAGTTTGACCATCCCAATTACCTGCTGCCCAAACTCACCCTGCACCCTCCATCACGCCTGGTTTGAGCTCTTGTCTCTCTTGCAGGTAAATGAACTTAATGGGATTAAAATTGTGACCTACTGCTCGCCACTCTATTTTGCCAACTCAGAGATATTCCGCGAGAAGATTATAGCCAAGGTGAGCAATGCCCTAAGCACTGTCTGCCCGCAGCCAGTCCAAGCAGCCCACGCTCTCTCCTGTATTGCTACGTGAAGATAAATAAGTGTAGGATGGTCACAAAAGAGGGTCACATCCATCCGCTGCTCTTTGATCCCTTTCTCCCTGATCTTCAGGACTTTTTGTAGCCCTCATTTGAGAGGTTACGCCTGAATGCTGGCAGGGATCCTCCTCCAAGCTCTGCCAGAGCAGAGTCACCCTGCTACTGCAAGTCTCCCCTCCCTGCACGTGCAGATTGCCTGAATTAGCAAAGATGTTGTTGTTTGGTTGCCATCAGGATCACCTTGCTCTGGTGTAGAGCTGGTGCCACAGGCTGGGAAGTAGCAGGAAAGAGAAGCTGCTGACTATGGGGCTGAACAGATGTTTTCAACAAAAACTCTTCTCTCTTTCCACAGACCGGGGTGGATCCTGGCAAAGTGTACTTAGCCAGGAAGAAATATGTGAAACAGCAGGAGAAGGGGACAGCACAACCACCAACGAAGCTACCGAAATTCTTACTGAGGCAGAACAAGGTAACTCAGTTTAGGGTGCCTGTCGTGGTGAATAAGACCCCAAGTCCCCCCAAAACCAGCTCCTTTTGCCATAGGATGCTCTGCACTGTCTCCCCAGCCGCATTCGCCACCTCTCGCCTCCATTCCTTCCCACTCACATCTTTATTCCTTCCAGTGGCCAAACCATTAAGATGCAGGAGTACTGGAAGTGGCTGGGAGCAAGAAAGATGTAGAGAAGGCTATAACAGAAACGTGGTGAACGATTTCCTAGACACTGGGCTTGCCCTCTTTCTCTAGGGATGCATCTTGGCCAGCTCTTCAGTCCAAAAGTGCCCTTTTGAAGCACATTTCCCTGTCATCTGTGTCCTGCCCTGACTGTGCATTTCTGCTTTCCTGTAGACTTTGTCTTTGCAAGAGCTCCAGAAAGACTTTGAAAGCACCTCCCCAACAGATACCAATAACAACCAGACGACTGCTAATGGTGCCAGCATCTCCTACGTCACATTCCGACCGCCTGCCAACAGCGCTGGGCAAGCACAGAGCTCCAGTGAGCTGGGCAGCACCACTACTCTGCAAGGAAGCACCTTCAGTGTCATGCCTACAGCAGATGTTGATCCTGTGATGACAGCACCACCCTACATCAGCTTTCACACCATCATCTTGGACATGAGTGGAGTGTGTTTTGTTGACCTCATGGGCACAAAAGCACTGGGCAAGGTTAGTTCTGTACTACAGGCATAGCCAAGGAACAAACATATTGCCCAGGTACCTCCCACCCGCTTGGGCAGCTCAGGTAAAGTTGTTTACCCTTCTCAACAGAAGATTTGTGTGTCTTTGTCCTTCAGCATCCCCAGGACATGTGTAAAGCCCTGGATAAAAAGCCCTTCTGTATAAATGCAAAGCTGGAGCAGCAGTGTTATTAATCCTCTCTCTCCTCTCATCCCTTCTAGTTGTGTTCCAGTTATCAGAAGATTGGGATTAAAGTGTTCTTGGCAAACGTGCATGGTAAGAATCCACGAAGAATATATTTCCATGTGGTGCTGCCCCACTTATGTGCTCCAGACAGACTGCAGCACATAAATGAGCACATTTTTGTGCTCTTTACGCAAGCTGCGTGAGCTGTCGGCCTTTTGTTGGACCAAACCAGACCAGATGAAAGAAGAGAACAGAAGAAGGGAAAGAACAACACTGTTCTCTGTGTGTGAAATCTGTCTTTTCATTTGGGAAGTGATAAGACAGAACATCTTCCCATTTAACATGTAGAAAACTAGATCCCTAACCTCTCACTTTTGCAGCAAACCTGCTTCTTCCCCATGCACCCCAGCCTGGCATTAGCTCAGAGGACCACTGTCAGCCACGCACACCTTCAAAGGCTTCCTCCTTTGGTTTCCTCCTTGCTCATGTGCCTTTCCTCCCTTCAGCCCAGGTGTACAATGACATTAGCACAGGGGGAGTCTTTGAGGAAGGAGGCCTGGACCGAAGCCACATCTTCTTGACAATCCACGACGCCGTTTTGTTCGCACTGGCAAATATCAAAGACGTCGTCCACCCGCCCATCTTAGAAGAGGTAAATTTGCTCCCCAGTCTTTTTCCAGCTCACAGTCCAGTACTATTAGGCTCACATGCTGTGTCAGCACAAAGGAAGAATAACAGCTCAATACTGCACCTAATAAAGTTTCTCGTTTATCTCAAGTGGTAAAGGTCTAAATCCAATCAAATATTTCATCTCCTAATCCTCATGTGTGGGCCAAGCACCTACTGATCGAATGAATTTCAATGGGAATTCAGAAGTGTCTTCTGCAAAACCCCTAGCTGGGAGATGAACGTTGTTCCAACCTGCAGGAGTCAAAACAGCTGTTCCAGCAGCTCTGCTGTTGTCTGGAACAGGCAGCAGCACAAAAAGGCAGAATCTGGCCCTTAGAAATGAAAGTTAAGCACATGCTCCTGTCCTTGAATAGCCCCAGCATCTAGGAATGCTTCCCTGGGTGGGAGGAGGAAAGGCTGAGGCAGGAATGTGGCACATGCTGATGACGGAGGTGAGAGAGGCTATTTTCACAAACAGGGGTTGGTTTATTGCATGATAACTGGAATCATGGCAATGTTAGTTAACAATAAATTAGGGGATCTCATATCTCAGTGGAGAGATATGCAAATTCCAGCTCAGTCAGGGCAGGTAAACAATTAAAACAAGATTCCTTCTGTGTCCCTTCTTCCTGAGCATTTCTCTCTGAGCACGTGATGTTTTAAGCCTGGGTTAATAATTTGTTTCACTCCTTTCAACCCTGCACTCCGCTAATTTGTGGATTTGATGCTTTCCTGCACAGAAGCCGAATCAGACAGAGCTCTCCATCTATGACGAGTCTGTGGATGAAAGCAGTGCAGAGTTCAAGAACTTGGAGGAGGTAACCTAGTGCCAGGGGTCACTTCAGCTGTGGACATAAGGTGGAAATCAGAAGTCATGGTGGGGATTGATTGGATGGGGTGTCCTCAGCAGCACTGCCAGACAAACTGCTTGCAACAGAAACGCTTTGAAAAGTTAGCTGCAAAAATCATGTAGAATCCCTGCCGTGAGGAGCTCTGGCAGGGGCCTGGTGAAGGAGCAGCCAGGCTAGCCCACGGGGGAAATCCTTCCACCCATCCCAGGACACAGAGCTCAGGTTCACAGTCAGACCTGTGGCCTCCACCCACTGGGATGAACTCGGAGAAGCGGGTGTAGCTCAAGCCGAAAAGAAGGGTGGGTGGTCAGGTTTTCAGCACAGACTTTGTTAGTGCTGAACTGATTTGCACTCAGGTCCCTGGGAGGAGATACCTGGTCCAATGCCACCCTTCCCCGTGCTGTCCACGCACAGCTAGAAGCAGAGCAAGCTCCCTGCCACGAGCACTCCCTTATGGAGGAGGGCTGGGAAAGGCTGGAGTTCCTGGTGGCCTTTCTCTGTGTGACTGAGTGACTGCTGAGCTGCATTGCTGGGTTTGTGCCACAGCATCAGCCTAACCCAGCGCGCCTGCCTTGTGTGCCCTTTAGGAGATGTTTGGAAGCATGTTCCACTCAGAGGCCCAGACAGCTCTGTGAGCGTGAGGGGAGCGTCAGCGTGCGGGCAAACCTCCCTCACAGACTCCTCTCTCCCATCCCTTTGTGAAGAGCTACGCTTCTACCGGGGGATACAGTAAGTTTGCAAAGTGAGAGGCCATTACACCTCTTGAATGGATAAACTCCTCCCTCCTTCCTGCTCCACTTCTGATACTGAGAGCAATGGACTCTGGAGCAGAGGACAGAAATCTGCTGAAGCAGGAACTCAGGAAATGCCATCCCACTAAAGACAGAAGAGAAGCCGCTGGTTTGAAGGCAGGTGCCTCAACACAGGGGACAATGAGTCATTATTGCCAAGCGCCCTCCTCTGTCCCACACAATCGCAGCCCTCTGCCCTCACAGGCATTGCGTAATTTGGGCATCCCCCTCTTTCTTTTCCCTCTTTTCCCGATGAAGTGAAATACTAGCAACTATTAAGAGCCTTTCATGGCTTTGATTGATGAGCAAAAGCCACCCTTGCGAGATGCGGGGACGCAGCTCGTGAGGTAATGTTTTAAATGTGCACTGACCTCCGGGGGGTCTGCGCAGCGCGAGCAATCCCCTGAATTTCCCTGCGTGTCCGGCCACCGCCACCTTCCCTGGAGCCCCTCTTCCATGACCTCTGCACAGCTCTCTGTGCCCCGGCGTCCCAGAAACAACTGCCTCACCCCAGTACTGCATCGCTGAGACCTCCAGACCTCAGTACTCCAGCTCAGCAGGGCTACTCTCTGCGTTACTTTTCTTTTCCATACTAATGGGACTACCCCATAGTCAGAAACACATTGTCCTGCCTGCCCGCTGGCTTGGGTACACGTTTAAAAGACCCAGGGTCCAGTTCAAATCCCCTCCAAAGGTTTTTGGGGGTCCTTCCACTGACCAAACGGTGCTGCAGATAAGGCTCTTAGACTGTGAATGTGTTCGGACTCTTCCCATCTCTTTGTTGACCAAAGCAACTAAAAGATTTAGTCCAGAACATGGCTGAGTGCTTTGGGGAAAGATGTTTTTCCCCAAATCATTGTGACTGCAAATTCACGGGCAGGGAAGGAAGCCCTTTCTGCACACTTCACAACACCATTGATCCAGAGCAGTAAAACTGAAATTTGAGTGTGTTTTATGCTTGCAACTGGGAAGAGCCCCAGTAACACCCCGTGCTATTCAGGGCTTCTGGTGACAAACTTTCAGATAGTCACTCGTGCAGCATGAGAAAGCTCTGGCGTGGTGTGTGATATTTCCATAACAATTCCCTGCTCTGTGTTTGATGATTTTCACTGAAATTCACCACAGACTGATGCTACCAGGACCATCTACCTCCCAGGCACACCAGCCTGCCTCACTAACCCAGAGATAGACAGCTGAGACCTTCACCTAAAAACACTATTATATTTGAGGGAGGATAACAACAACTGCTATTTTAGTTCCCTTTTCCAGCACCTTCCCTTCTTACCCGGTGCCAATGTTGTGACAGTAATAACAAGATGACAATAGCCTGAAAAATCTAAGCCTAAGCCAAGGGTTAAAGGGACCCTTCTTTCTTCAGCGTTTAGGAAAATAAGGTGATGAAAAATTTAAGATAAAGACACACACTGGTATGTCTTCAGTCACAGTGAAGACAATTGCTTTTGTTTGAATTTTAAATCTTCATGCAAAAGATTTCCTCCAGCACTGGGATAAAATGTGGGAGCCAACAAGTAAAACTGAACAACAATAGAAGTAAAACTGGACAGTCTGTCACGTTTCCACGAACACGAAAGAAAAAATAAAGAGTTGCCTTAATAATGAAAGTAAATTATATTTTTTAAGTTATTTCTATTTTATTACTCGAAGATATTAAAAATATTAGCAAGCTTTGGTGTGGAGTTTTGAAGTCCATACGCATTATCGAGCAGATTGCCAGGCAGCTTTCTGGGGAGGGGAAGTGGGAAAGCTTTTCCTACAGCTCCCAGATGGCTCATTTCTAAGGAAAATCGAGCTTCATGACCCATCACAGCTAGACAACCATTAAAGGAAACAACATCAGGGCCCTGCCAGTCTGGTTTTATGTAACACCTCATTAACTAAGTCACCAGTTCTCTACCTCAGGTTCTGATTATGTGGTGCAGGAGAGAGTAATAAAGCCAAAGGAGGTTAGCTTCCAAAAGGAAAAACCCACTAAATAACAGCTATTACTTATTTTCATCTTAGCAGGTTTTCAGAACCACGTATAACTTTTTCCAGAAGGTAAATTCAAGAGATTCATTCTCTAAAATGATCTTTGAGGCCAATTACTCAGTCTTTTGATACTGCCCGAGCGCTCCTTTTATTTGCTCGTTTGATAAAAATCAACAAAGAAATTGGTGCAATCGAACAAGAAACAATCCCACGGTAGCTAATCAATATTTCTGTATCTCCGAGGTGGCATCACGTTAAATGAGGAAAATTCCCATTTCCAGTTCTTTGTTCGGTGTTAATTACAGCAGGCTGGTGGGTTTCAGTCTTGGGGCCTGACAGGCCAAACGCAGGAAGCAACAGAGCGTGTATAAAAAATAAGATTGTATTTCTTGAAGTTCCTGCGAGTGTCATGGACAGAAGGTCAAGAGAGAGGGCTTCAAAGTAGCAGCAGTGGCTTATGCTCTGCCATTCTGGTGGCCCAGGAGAAAGGACACCTCGTTTCTGTAGCCGTGGGCCAATGCTGGCAATAAATTAACACTGGTGGGCAAACGGCCTTGCTGGAGGCCCAGTGTGGCCAGTTCAAAGTCTGAATTCCCAAGTGCCTGGGCTGGAGAATTAGGGAAGCTCAAAATCACGCTGGGGTCAAAAAATGTTAATTTCCAGTGTCCCTTTATTGCTCTTAAAGTACCAGTGACATTGACTTTTAATGGCTGCGAAGCCTTACTTGATAAATGCATGATGTATAACCAGCTCAGAAATGTTTGTAATTTATTTAATTTAATATTGGTTTCATTCTTTTTTGATAATAAAGAATGTGTGAACAATCATCTGCTTCCTCTGCTGATTCAAAAGCGGGTTTTCCATGGCAGCTCCCACCTGGAATAAAGCATCTCAGTACGGTTTATGCCATGGGAAGATGAGGTGAGCCTTCAGATTCAGCACACGACAGCTGTAAAGACGGGAAAAAACATTTTGCCATCGTTTTTCCATCACCCTCCCCGAGGAAACCAGGCAAGAAGTAACTTGTTTCGAAAGCCACATGGATTGGAACAGTCAGGAGCGGGGCTGGGCCCGACTCAGCACTGTGTTCGGCCTGGTCTTGGCTTACTGGTGTCCTCAGCAGAGGCCCCACTGAGCCCGCGGGTGGTTACTCCCCACGGTCACCCCTTTTTTTCTCCACATACTCCCGTGACTCGCGCAGCGACATCCTGAGCCCAGCGCTCCCGACCTCCCGCCGGGTTCCGGGAGAGGCCCAAGCAGGCTGAGAGGACATTCCCACTATCGCCTGCTGCTGTGGGCACCAGACAGCGCCGGCCCAGATCCACAACGTCCCCCCACGAAGTAAAACCCCCGCGTCCCACGCAGGTGAAGGAACAAAGCGGAGACGCCCCCCCTCCCGCCGCCGCCTTAAGGTAGGACGACAGTTCCCAGAAGCCCTCGCGCAGAGGGCGGGCCCGAAGCCGCCCATTGGCCGCCCGTCCGGGCCGGTGCGTGATGATTGGCTCTGGGTTACGCCCATCCGCTCTTTCGGCGGGGCGGAGGGAGGGTGGCGGTCGGAGTCCGCCCGGTCATGGCGGGTGGGAGCGGGTGGCGGAGGGCGGCCTGCGCCGTGGGCCTGGGGCTGAGCGCGGCCCTGCTGGCGCTGGTGGCCGCTGTCCTGCTCCGCGCCTACGTCCTACGAGCCCCGGCCATCCCGCGGCTGTGGGCGCGGCGCGGCGGCACCGCCGCCTTCAGTGCTGGCGAGCGGCTGGAGCTCAAGGAGGTGCTGCGAGGTGAGGGGGCTCGACCGGCCGCCCTGGCTGACCCGCCCCTCCCGGGGCCCTGCAGCCTGGGTATCCGCCCCTCTTCCGCCTCTAGCCCCTGGACGGGGGTCGGTGTCACCCCCTTGTTTCCCCCGTGTTGCGGCTGCGGGGTCCCGAGCTCGTCCTGGGGCTGCGGCGGCCTCTCGGCAGGGAGAGGCGTTGGCATCTGGGCCCGGCTGTGGGGCGCGGGTGGGAACGGGGTAGCGGTGGAGAAGAGTATTGGAACATGAGAGAAAATTGTTTGGCTGTGAGGGTGTGGGAGCCTGGCCCAGGCTGCCCAGGGAGGCTGTGGAGTCTCCTTTGGAGAGATTCCAAAGGCTCCTGCACCCTGCGCTGCTGGGCCCCCTGCTCTGGGTGACCCTGCTGGATGGAGCAGGGGGGTGGCACCAGAGCATCTCCATTCTGTGACGATTCCTCAGATGCTTTAAACTTGGAGAAAACCAATTGTTTATTCTCCTGAAGCCAACTTTCTTCCCATGTTGATTTTCTTCAGTGTTCCCCTCTCATACACACAGAAAGCTCCAGGTGCCCCATGTCTGCATTTGCTGGATGTCTCTGTCCCTTGGATAATCACTGTTGGGTTGTTTTTAACTTTCTGGCTGGCTGAGACCTTGCACACCCCTTCCCTGTCCGTAACAAGCAGCAGTGTTTGTGTGCTCTGACACAGTCTTCTGCAGAAGACAGGATATTTAGATCTCGTGAGGGTTGGCACTTTGCAGGAAACTACCACCTGGCACAAAGCAATAATCCCGGGCTGTTCAACCAGCGCTTGGGTTCCATAAATCTCCTGTGGTGTTTGTTTGTAAGATTTACTGCCTAGCAAGTTTAGTTTACCTATGTTTTTAATGGGAAAATGCCGAGACGAGATAGATTTCGTGTTTCTCCTTGAATAAAAGAATCTGTAACCTCACTTGATGGGTGCTCTTAGTCCTAATCCCAGTTGCCTTTCCTAAATTACACACATGCTTTGCCTGATGGTGACTTGATGCCCGAGAGCAGCTTTGTCTGACCCTGTTTAAATGACAGAACAGACCAGGAGGACAAACAAAAGACCAGTCTGTTTATATATTGTAGTTGGGGCAGTGCGAAAGAAGGTGTCATAACAATCTTGCCATCACGAGTTGGCTTCTGAAAAAGAGCCTTCAACTGCCAGCTGAGCTGCCAGAAGAGTTTAGGGCTATGAGGAATGGGCTCACCCTGGCAGAAGGCAGCTGCTTCTGGACAGCAGCATTTCTAACAGTATCACTCAACCCTTGGAACGGAGTCAAACTAGAGGAACACCTCTGCTGACTCCGGAGGAAATTCCGGTGTGCTGTGTGCGCAGCTTGGCTGACGCTCGTCGGGCTTTTTTGATGGTGGTGGCTTTTGCCGTTCTCCAAAATAATCTTGCAAGCCCAGAAACATAACTATCACTTTCCTTTTTGAATTGCAATTCGAGTGTTGTTTGATTTCAGCATCAAATGATTTCTCTTTTGTATTTGACTGAAGGTGCTGTTAAAATCCCAACTGTTTCCATATCTCCGGAGGATTTGAATACAACTGCCATGGCAGAATTTGGGAATTACATTCAGAAAGGTACTAAACTTTCTTTCTTGGCAATCTCTACCGCTCAGTTTTATTTTCATAAGCAAACTGAAGCGAGTATGTATGGTTATTGAGCATAATGGAGCAGGTTTTTAGTTTGTATTTCCTCAGGAAGGGACTGGGAGAACTGGTGTACGCGAGTCTCCGCTGCAGCAGCGTACTGGGGTGTGGCAGTGGCCAAAGCTAGACCACAGAAGGTTCAAATGTCTTTTTACAGTGGTGGTTTTTCATCAGTGCTACCTGCAAACCAGCTGCAGCACTGGTGAGCAACAGTTCCTGGATTTACTTAGGAAAGTCAGATGTACAAAGCGAGGTAGATTGGTAGGAGTGTGAGAAGGAAGCTGCACATCTGCTTCCTGGAGCAAGTTTGATGTGGTCAGTCTTATTTATGGTGCTTCCCTTAAGGGATGGCTACTCTGTGGAGTATATAATGATAGACTTGGACGTTATTGTGGATTTTTCTTTTTCATGTGTCTTTAATTTTTTTTCTTAACAGTCTTCCCGGCTGTATTTTCTTCAAAGTTCATTCAACATGAAATTGTTGGGAAATACAGCCATCTCTTTACTGTTCAGGGCTCTAACCCTGAAATGATGCCCTATATGCTGCTTGCACACATGGATGTTGTGCCTGCTCCCCCGGAGGGCTGGGATTTCCCTCCTTTCTCAGCCGCAGAGCACGAAGGTTTCATCTATGGACGAGGAACGCTGGATAACAAAAACTCTGCCATAGTACGTCCTCTTGGTAATGTCATTTCGGAGATGCAGACCCTGAAAGAGGCAAATTGGAGGAATCTAACCTCTTGAAATTCTCTCTATTGTCTCACTTGCCCCTCTTTAAATGCTAGTGATAAATTCCCAAACTGTGTGGTTTTCTCCCAGCTTTTCCTAGAGATGGAGTAGCCTTCTACTGATGGAGAAAGCAGAGGTAAAACTGCTACAAGATACAGAAAAACATATTCACAGATGAAGATGTGTTTCATTAAAAGTCATCCTTAAATTTTATGTCAAATGCTGTGTTTGAAATCAGGGATAGACTTTTTCCTTTTTCCACATGGGCATTCAAAGCCAAATTTAGCCCTTTAAAAAGGCCTGAGTTTAAAAATAAACAATGTTTATTTAATATTTTAGTCAAATAACCCTGTATCTTTTATATAGCCTGTGGCAGAACAAAGGGCTGTCGTTATATTTGGAAGGAATAAAATACAACAAAAGATTGATCTGTGAAGGATTTCTCATTTGGGAAAAGGTTGATGGAAAAATTAATACTGAAAATAATCCTTTTTTGCCTTGCAAAGTTTCCTTTTGTGGCAGCCCTGGGTTTAAATGTTTAGCAAAGCAGTGTCACAGATGCCGTGGCTGCTTACTGCACCATAGGCCTTGCTCTTAGAAAGTTTCTTAAGGCTGTTTAATCACCAATTTCAAAGCCTTGCGACTTAAAACTTTGTTTTGGTGCTTCCTTCTACTGTGAGCTTCATAAATGGACAGTAAAAATCAGCAAGTTCTGTGAACGTGACAAAAAAGGTCCTGACAAGGTAGAGGTGATAGAATTTCTTCTAATGTAAAAGATTAACCAGCTTAAATTGAAAAATCAGGTGAGGGGGAATCATACAGCAAATGGTAGGGTTTTTTTGCTCGTTCTTCAGATGAAGTTTCTCATTCTTCTGTTCCTGTCACCTTAGCACTTTCTGTACAAAATGTACCGCTCGTTAAGACAACTGCATTTGGGAGCTCCTCGGAGCCAAGCCGTGCAGTTCAAAGGAACAGTGAATCCCTTGGATAATTTTAACTCTGTTGCGCTTCCTGTGCGGTTTGTCACTGACTTCAGCAGCAGCAAGAGCAAACCTACACTGTATTTTGTGCCTGTACACTGACTCTGTACCACACTAAGTCTTAAGCAGTATTGATCAAAAATATTGCAGTGTTTTTTTCTAGCGGATCTGAATATCATCAGTAGGAGCTGTAGGAATAAAAGCTCAGCTTTGAACAGGACAAAATCTCCTTGTGGGCTGTGAATGCATCATATTTCTTTGCTTTCTTTTACATTTATTCTTCTCGGTAATGAGCAGCAACAGTACAATACATTTTGCCTTTTTTTTTCTTTTTCCTGCAGGGTATTCTGCAAGCTCTAGAATTTTTGCTGAGAAGAAATTACAGACCCCGCAGATCTTTCTATGTTGGTATTGGTCATGATGAAGAGGTATTTTCTTTCATTTCTTCAAAATAACGAGTTGTTTGAGTTGCTGGTGGATGTAATGAGGCTCAATTTCTATACACATTGCTTAGTTAGAAAGTCTTTTCCCATTTTTCTTGGCTGTGTGGGTAGATACTGTGTCAGGCACGTGGTCACGGTTACATATTGATTGGCTTTGAGTGACAAAGGGTTTGGTGTGATGAGCAGAGAGAAAAGAACACAGAGCGTTAGTCTGGATTTTTTTCTGTATGGAAGGTGCAGCAGGAGACACATTTTTAGAGTATATAAGGCATGTGAAAAGCTGGCTTAGGATTTACATGGTTGCTCCCAATGATCAGGAAGAGCTGACACAAATGTTCTGCTTGTGGGTACACCCCCTGGGAGGTGGTATAAAGAGACAGGTGAGGTGGGTTTGTTTATTCATTTTCAAAATAAAGCAAAGAATTGTTAATAGCTAAGATGGAGCCCTCTGTAAAGTGACTCATCTGTGGAGCTTATAGCTCTGAGGCATCACTGTGTCCAAGCACTGGTAGGATTCAAAGCAGGGTTTAGCGACTGGTGACCGAGAGCGTTCCTCTGTGTGGGTATAAATTCGTCTGCTGCTGAGCCATTAGTGATCACCAGTGATTTTTGCTGGGAAGAGTCTTTTATTGGCAGGTTGCTCCAGAGCTGTTCACTAGGGGATTTCCTGAATCCTTTGCTTTGTAGCTCTGGTCACTGCCAGCAGCAAGATCTTTTCCAGATTTCTTCCCCATGATGTGGGGAACTTAACCTGCTCGGTTCCTCTGACCGGCTTCTCGCAGGTGTTGGGTCAGAAGGGAGCGGTGAAGATGGCAGCTCTGTTGGAAGCCAGAGGAGTGAAACTCTCCTTCTTGCTCGATGAGGGCAGTGCAATCCTGGATGGCATCATTGCAGGAGTGGAGAAGCCAGTAGCTGTGTAAGTGAGAGAGAACACAATTGACCATGATGAAAGTGATCCATTTTCAATAATTAATTAGTGAGAAATGACTGCCTTAATGTCAATAAAATAAATTTTCAGGACACGTGGCAGTGTTGGTGTTGCTAAAACTATAACAGTGGCACAGAGTGTAAGCAGGTGACCTCCAGCGTTTGCTTGTGGTCTGTCAGAACTGTGCTGAGCAAAGCAGAACGTTCCATGGAACCTGTGTGAGCATCTTAATTGTGCGCTGTAGAGTCCGCTCACTGGAGAGGCAGCCAAACATCTGAAGATTGTCTTAAGGATTTGTTGCAGCTGCTGCTTTGGTGTCTTTTGTATTACTAAAAAAGTACAGAGTAGTTCTTTTTACCTGGTTGTCTGCGTGTTTGGAGTTGTGTTAAGCACTTATTTGTTTATTATGTGTATCACTTTTATCTATTTTTTCTACATATTATTTCTGTTTATCGTTATCCAGAATTGCTATCACAGAAAAGGGCTCAATAACACTGAACTTCACTGTGGAAAAAGAGCCAGGACATTCATCTTTTCCTCCTAAGGAGACAAGTATTGGCATTCTTGCAGCAGCGATGTCCAGGTGAGAGCTTCCTTCTTGTCTAACAGTCAAGCAGACTCCCCAGTCACCAATACGTGACTTTCTTTTTTAATAGTTGTATTTAGAGCATTTTGCACATTCCCTTTATATATCTGAAACTGAAGTTTGTAGCTTACTTTCCATGTGTTCTTTTATTACAAGAGTTAGGCTTTGGGATTTTATTTTTTTTTCAGCTGTTCTTGAAAGAGTCTTTACACATGACTGGAATGCTCAGAAATCTGTCATGGAGCTCTTCTCACAGATCTACTGACCAGGAGAGGAAAGTGTGATTGCATCTCCAGTACATGGATACATTTCAGGGTCCTATCAGCCCTCTGGAACAATAAGAGTCAGAGATTTCTTACATCTCAGATGTTGATTTGCTTTATCGTAGGCTGGAGCAGAATCCCTTGCGCAATCTGTTTGGCCACGGGCCAGAACTCATGACTATGGAGCACCTTGCATCAGAGGTGAGGAAAGAATTATGATTTCATTCTCAGATTTTCATATTACTAAGGGAAGAGTAACCCAGCATAAGAATTTAGTGTGTGGTTGCATAGTTCCTAGGAAGGAGAAGACTTAAGCTGGCCTTTCTCCCAGATAATTGTTTCTGCTGGAATTATTCCAGCCATAGCCACTGTCTTCCTGAGAACTAGAAACTTTCTGATTTGTGGTTTTCTTTCTTCCACTCAGTTCAGGTTTCCTCTCAATCTCATCATGAGTAATCTATGGCTGTTTTCACCTATTGTCAGCAGGTAAGACAAGACGTCCTTGATGACCATTCCCCACCTCTCACCCTTGAAAGATGAAGACCACTGTCCATTTCTGGTCTTCCCAGGAAACTGGTTAGACCACTTCACAGTTTAGTGTGAGCACTTTACTGCCAGCAACCACTTTGTTAACTGAATAGGCCATTATTCAGCTTATTGCCTATCTGATTGTGGTGCTTATGTTTTAGCAATATTAAACTTCTTTGAAATACTTGGTTTTCTTTTTTGTTTTCTTTTTTTTTCCCCCCTAAGAGTTCTTTCCTGGAAACCTTCCACCAATGCCTTGATCCGAACTACTACAGCAGTCACGATGTTCAATGCAGGAATCAAGGTAGTTTCACTTTGTTTTTTTCTCCACTTAGTATGAGGAAACCATTAGGACATTTGGTTTCCACCTATTTATATCCACTTCAGATCAGTACTGGCCCCAGTATGGGTCCACAGGACTTGGATTCTTTGTGGTGTCACCAGCAGTCTCATTTCTACTTCAAATGTGACTTGGATTTAGCTACAGATGAAATGAAGTGCTTTCAGAATCACAAAATCATTAAGGTTGGAAAAGATCTCTAAGATCATCAAGTCCAACCATCTACCCAACTTTATCTTAACCACTAAACCATGTCCTGAAGTGCCACATCTACACGTTTTTTGAACACTTCCAGGGATGGTGACTCCACCACCACCCTGGGCAGCCTGTTCCAGTGTCTAAGGACTCTTTCAGTGTAGAGATTTTCCCTAAGGTCTAATCTAAAACCTCCCCTGGTGCAACTTAAGCCCGTTACCTGGGCTTAATTACCTGATCTCTGTCACAAAAAGATCTCTGTAAACCGGTGTTAAGATTGTTTATGCTTTAGGGTGGACAAGAACGAGTGTTTTCTGTGTAATCCTCCAAAGTGGCAGTGACAGCATTTGAAACTGTCACAGTTGGAAACACTTTCCTAACCCGGGTGGGATCTTGTGTTTGTGAGCACGAGTCTGGAATTTATCTTCCTTTGAGTAGGGTTGGTGTGCACCTTGGACTGAGAGATAACGGGCTCTGGCTGATACAGACAGATCTTGCCCTGATAAGGGGACGTAGCTGTCCAAAAATACTGTAGCTCTGGAAAATAAACAGTCTGTTCGGTGTGTCCCTGAAAAAAAATCTGTTGCTGGAAAGCAGCACTGGACGTGAAAACAAGATACAGTGGCTGAACAGTGACACTGAGTGGTCAGGAGAGAAGTGACACCCTGGTTTCTTGGCTTTTTTTTCCCCTAAAGATTATACCTTTTTTGTTCAACAAAATTATAAATATTCATTCTGTGGCACATATAAATATTTGTTCTGTATTCATTGAGTTGTGTGTCTTCAGGAACAGCATTTCTTAAGCGACTTAAATGTCTTGTACTTGAGGAAGAGTAATACAACAATGAGGTACAAATATGGCTTAAAAAACACATCAACTTTTAGAATTTTTCAGTGTAAAGTTTCTGAAGGGGGACAGTTTATCTCAGGAGGGAAATTTCTATGTAACAGCTGACTTCACTGTTGAGTTAATGAATGTTTCTCTGTGTGGTGATCTGCCTTATAGAGGAGACTGGGGGCATATTAATGCAGAACAGAAAGCGATGTCACACTTAGTGGTAACAGTGAAGCGTTAGTCTGAGTTGTTTGAGCAGTGTCTGAGTTTGAAGTTGGCATTTTAATCTGGTTTTAACTTACTTCTAAGTTTTGTCTTTTGCTTTCCTAGATAAATGTCATCCCATCTTCTGCAAAAGCAACCGTGAACTTCCGGATCCACTCTGCAGAGACGGCCGCTGAGGTTCGTGCTGTACCCCCAGATGTGGGGCTGTTCTCCACCCCTTTCTGAGCAGAGGGCATTTGGCCATTCTCTAAGAACACTCTTTTCTTCTCTCCCTGTATTCATACATGCAGTGGAAGGGGGAGACTTCCTGGAGCCTGTCGGAAACACAGCTTACCTGTGTATTGTTTCATCCTCATGTCTTACCCCTAGGTGCTAGAGGTGGTTCGAAACACTGTTGCTGATGACAGAGTGAAGATTGATGTAGTAGAGGCCTTTGACCCGCTTCCCATCAGCCCGTGGGATGACCAGACATTTGGAGTCCATATTTTTCAAAGAACCATCCTGGATACCTTCCCAGGTGTTGACAGTGTAGTCCCAGGTAACAGCAAGCACGTGATGATTATTGTTTCCTCTCCAGCTTCCGTCCTGCTTTTCTCTCCCCCCTTCCCAATATTGACTTATTTCCATTTGCTGTGTATTTCTCCACCCCAGCTGTTAACTGCTGGAAACAGCTGGTTTTTCCTCTTTTTATTCTCTTCCCTCTTTATGTTTTACAAGGTTTTTATGTTGGTTTTTAGTAGTGGAAGTAAAAAAAGGCAAACAGGAAACTGACAGAAACAATGAGCCTTGAATTTGACTCTTTGTACATACAAAGGAATCTCTTCAGGGAAGAACGAAATTAGGAGGGAGAGTAGGAGGTCTTGCTTTAGCTCTTCTTTTATTGTGTTCATTGCTGGCAAAGCCATTCCTGCTTTTCTGTATTGTTCCTTGTGGTCCCAGCCCCTTCCCTTTCTTGCAGTGCCTTCCTCCTTCTGTACTGTTTGTTGGACTGTGGTTTGAAGCTTAAATTTTTGTGGGCACTGAGTACCACGGCTCTTCTTAGAATGGTGGAATTCTATGTCCAGCTCCTGTTTGTGAAGGAATCCTCTTCCAGGATGTACCAATAAAACCTTTCCAGTGATTTTTGCTTTTGGCATGGCTAGAAGTTGCATGGAACTGTTATCAGATGCTTTTCCTTTCTCCTGGGCAAAGTGAGGGTTGTTCAATTGCTGCTCTCGTGCAAAATAAACACGAGGTTTGTTTTCCAGGCACGTGCATTGGAAACACAGACAGCAGGCACTTCACGAACGTCACAAACGCCATTTATCGATTTAACCCACTGCTCTTGAAATCAGATGATCTTCCCAGGTGCTGGATTCTGTCTGCATGTGGGCAGCTGTTTGGGGTGGGGACTGGTGAGACAGAAAATCGATACACGTTAGGCAGAAGGAAACCCAACCTTGTATACCTTGGCGTGGTGGTGGTGTTGCCTCACGCTGTTGGGTCACACATTTCCTGCAGAATTGGGTGCTGCACAAAGAGAGGGTGACAATTACACTGGGAGAGCATTAGCTCTTTCTCTTCTTTACTTCAGACACAGACAAGACCTCATGTAGGTGTCCCATTCCATGGTCCTGCAATGCTGCAGAGCTGACTGGGCCCTTTACACAGTGGCGCGGTGGGAGCGGTGCTGGTCTGGTTGTCAGCTTTGTTCGAGAGATTTACCCGTCTGTTTGGACACACGCTGCTCAGAATTTATTTGTTCTTTAAAGCTGGAAGTGGGGCTTCCTGGAGTAAAGTGGTAACAAAGAAAATGATCAGGATTGTTTGTTTATTCAGTGTACTAGATTAGTTGTTTTACTGAGGTGCAGATGATACAGGAGTAGAGTTTTCTCGCAGCTGTACAGCACAGTGACATAAATGGCCAAGAAATGGGCAGAGAGCTGAAATACCATTTTTAATTTTCCACATACACCAGAGTCTTAGCTGCTGTGCTCTGAGCCTTAGAATCAGTGGTTTTGGTTGTCTCGGGAACACAGGCTGCAGCCACAGTGCAGTGCTTGCTGTGTATCGCTGCATTTTCACGTTGAGCCATCACTTCATGAAGCGAACAGGCGAGTGTGACGCTGGGTGTAGGCAGGTAGGTGACAAATGCACAGCAGAATGAAAAACATTCTTCTTTTTCTTCCAGGATCCATGGGTTGAACGAAAGAATCTCAGTTGAAAATTACGAGAAACAGGTCGAGTTCCTCTTCCAGCTAGTGAAGAACTGCGATACTGATAAGCTCCCGGAGCCTCACACGAAGACCCACGAGCTGTGAGAGACACCCCTGAGGCTGCTGAGGTGGCCTCTGGGCTGGCAGGGGTCTGGGCCATAAGAGCACTGGTTTGTTGAGTATTGAGCCACGTCTGCAGTCTGGGGTTTGTACGTTGTGGTTTACACACAGATGGAAAAAGTGCTGGTTGGTGCTTTAGGGAAATGCGTGGCTTGCTGGGAAGTGATAAGAACCTGGACAAAACACAACAAACAGCCCTGATTTCTATTCCTCCTTGGTCTGACATGCAGCCATTAATCTCATGGTATTAATTTTGTGCACATTCTTTAAGCCTCTCAAATCAGCAGTCACTTAAAAATCTAAGCTCTAATCAGCAGTCACTCACCAATCAGTAAAAGTGGAAATCTTCCTGCACGTGCTTTTGACAAACTTGTTTTCTGCGGTTCATTGATTTTTCACAAATGATGTGTCTGTCAGAAGCTCGTGCAGAAGGTTTGTGACCCGCTGTAGGTTCCAGGTTATTGGTGGAGTTGCACAAAGTGTTGTGCTGCTTCTTGGTACGGGCCCCTTCCCTGGGTGATGCCCTCAACCAGTATCAACGGTGCTCACAACCAGTGTCAGTGTTAACTGCCCACTGCTACTTTCTCCCGTTGCATGCACTGATTTCTGACTCTCTTTTTAAAATACTGAGCTCCAGAAGTTCTAGTTAAGTAACTTTAACTGGTGTTGCCCTGATCTCAGAGGTGCTGAAAACTTCTCTTCCTGTGTCCTCAGTGACTTTTTTCACCCTGTCTCACTCTTTGGCATGGCCCAGGGTATGTTGTGCAGCTGGGGGTCAGAGTAAGGAATTGTGGCTTCAAATAGGAAACTAAATCACTGTTATCTGCTCATTTACATTCTCTTCTCAGCAAATTGGTTTCTCTACTGTACATTTGTCTCTTGCTCCTCTGAGAACTTCATTGTGAATGGTGGTGAAGCCCTTTGTCAGTGGGAGCAGAGTCTTTGTTCCTTCGCTGCCTGCGCAAGCGGTTTTCACTTTACTGCCGCGCTTCTGTTGACTCAGCTCTTGGGGAATCCTTGTGTAGACAGGCCACTGATGTCGACTCCGTTTCATCTTGCACTGCTCGCTTTGGCCTTGATAATCTCCTTAGCTGGGGTTACCATGATTGGGAAGAGTGAAGAACCAGCCGTTAGCCAAAGCAGAGGCTGGGAGAAGGCCGCTGACCTGCACGCTCTGTGCTGCAGGCACTAGTGCAGCTCCTGTCGCGCTGGCGCAGGGATGTGTCTCTCTCTTCAGGGTTTGAATTGCACACTGGAATGGGTGGTTGTTCTGTTCTAAATTGATGTTGTAAAATGTACTGGAATGTACAGGAAATACCGTGAACCGTATCCTGAAAAACAGCGATGGAACTGTGATTCCTGTTCTTTCCGTTCACCGTTCTTTTATTTATTTGCAGTCTGATTTTATCAGAACAGCCAATGGGCTAAAACTGTATCAATCTACTAAATAATTGAAACCAGGTCAGCGTTTTCATCGAATAAAACAAGGAATGCAGATTCTTTTATGATTATTATTATTACTTAGTTTTTTTATGTAACTGTATAATTGCAGTGAAGTCACTTCCACACCTGATTCTACACTAGAGCAAGTCATAAAGTTTCCATCAAAACAAACCCAGATATTTTCCAGCCTGCTTTCATCTTTGCACCCTCCCTGGTGCTCCCCTTTCTACACAGAATTAGCTAACTCTGTTTGTGCATTAGTGGGCAGTAAATAGCTCGCATCTTTTACGGTTTAACGCGCTTTGTCTGTGTGCCCTGACATCATTCATTTGTTTAGCCCCATGTCTATGGCTCTTTTGTGAAGGTGTCATTCCTCTTGCAACCTCCTGTTGCAGACGCAGCAGAAGTGATGTGTCGGGGTACAGCGCAGAGTAAAATACATCCCAGGGATGGGGAGGTGGAGAAAAGTTCTGGGGTTTTTTTTTTCTCTGGTGGGTAGCTATACAGACAACTAAGTCTGAAGCCTTCACTTTGAGCAGGGCAATATGGGGTCAGTACTGTTTAATATCTTCGTTGATGGCCTGGGTGAGAGGACGCTGAATCCTCAGCAAGTTTGCAGATGGTGCGAAACTGCGAGGAGTGGTTGTGCTGCCATTCAGAGGGACCTCAGTGGGCTGGAGAAATGGGAGAACGGGACTCTTGTGAAGTTCAGCAAAGGGAAACACGCAAAATCCTACATCTGGGGAAGGACAACTCTGTCCTGGGGACTGGCTGCCTGGAAAGCAGCTTTTCAGAGGACACGAGGTTCTGGTAGACACGCTGAACCTGAGCCAGTAACGTACCCTGGGGGCAAAGGCAGCCGACAGTGTCCTGGGAGTAAAGGTTAAGTGATGTCCTGAGGTCCCTTCAATCTCAACCCTTCTGTGATTCTGTTGTAGGGCACAGGGTGTGAAAATCCTAACTGGGGTCATGCTGTTGTGTGGTGAAGACGGTGTTGTGGTGTGGGGGGAGAGATCCTGTTGTAATAGCAAAAGTGTCCTAAAGACAAAGAATCCTTCGTATTTTGTAACCTCCCATCCCCAACTAAAACTCACTCATCCCTGTCTTTTGGTGAGAGTTGTTTCTTTGAAGGACATTTGTCTGAAGATTCATTTTGTTGCTGAAGGAAAAGTGAAGGGCAAACAGCACTGGGAGGGCCGGGTTGTTTCTGGCAGGTACCATGTGAATGTGTGCCATGAGGTTTCGCTAATGCAGCTTCTTGCAGAGCCTCCTTAAGTGCTGCTCATCAGCCAGTGCTGAAATCACGCAGTGCCTCTGCGTGGAGGGAGCATCCAACGCAGCTTTGCCACAACCTGAAGCCAAGGAAGTGCTTTAAACAGGCTCTATCTTGCAGGATCCAGTGGTGAAAAAGCATATTGCCATTCTCTGCCCATTTCTTCCAGTCACTTCTGATAATCATCTGTGCTTTTTGCCATGCAGCAGCTTTGCCCTTTGTCTCCTTATTTTATCATCTAAGCTGCTGTATGGTGCTTACCTGGGACAGCTGAAGGGTCGCTCGGTGTGGTATCTGCACACCTCTCCTGACAACAGTTTTCTTTCCACCTCATGTTAGTGCTCCCATGAGATGTTTTCAGAGCGTCTCTCATCCAGAGGGGTATTTGAAATCTTGGTGTCATCACGTAAACAATGGCATAAGGATGACGCGCTGGCTTTTCTGCTAAGGTCGTGTACAGCTTTGCACTGCAGTAGTTAGGAGATAATGGCAAGTACATCATGAAAACACAGATTGATAGCTCTGCGAGCTATTTTTTTCTTCTTTTTTTTTTATGAGTCACTCTGAGCATGTAGAGCAATTACCTCTGATTCATCAGAGGAGGAAGAGCCTGATTTTCTGCTTTGAAGACACATAACTTGGTGTGATACCTAAAGAGGTTTTTGAACACTTTGTATCGCTCCAGTTCCAGTGTGTTAAGGTCTTCCTGTGTTCTATCCATAGCAACTTCCTCTTTCCCCCAGCTTTGTGGCCAAAGCTGCCATTCTTCTGAGAACAGTTACTCAAGGTAATGGGTCTGTGGTTGTCCAGCCTGCTAGCAGCAGACCTGCTGATGGAAGGTCATGTGGGCCTGCTAGATGGAGAAAAGGTCACGTTCCACACCTGCATTTTCTAAAGAAAGCTCTGTTGCTGGCCTCTTTTAAAAGAACTTGGTTTATTTTCAGCCCCGAGTGAGCATGGAGAGCACAGAGCTGGAGGAGAATGCAGGAACAAGGTGTTTACAAAGTTGTTTCCTCCAGCTTTGCATTTGACACTTGGATCCTTGGCTCCCCTTTTGCCAGGTTGTTTGGTATTTCATGGAGATGATGAAATCCATTTTCTGAAGCAGGTGCTGTGAAAGTTTCCTTGCTCAGCTCGGTCTTAGCAGGGCTGTAGAGCAAGGCATCCACTGGGGAGCTGGAGGCTGCTCAGCACTATCCTCTGCCCTTCTAGAGAAGCAGCAGCTCAGCCCATCACCCTTAATCCTGACCCCAAGTGGTCTTCAGCCCTGCCTGCTGCTGACAGGCTGAACCCTGCACAGATTCTTGCCGGTGTATTCAGCCCTCAGCCACAGCTTGCCAGCACCCTGAGACTTTTACAGACATCTTTCTCACTTTAGTCCCCAAATTCAGGCTTTCTCAATAACCCTTGAAAAAAACCGTGCTGCCTTGACCTCTGAGGTCATTCCATACCAGTGTCTCCAACTGCCTGTGGCAAGGCCTAGAAGTGCTGCCCAGGGAATTATTTTCCTTAACCGAACAGCACAGCAAAGGCTGTGTGTGTGTGTGATCCCAGTTGTGTGTGTGTGATCCCAGTTGCCGTGCAGGGGTCTTGGCTCTGCTTTCCGGTTCCACAGGTTCCCAGGGCAGCCGGGGCGGCAGAGATAAAGAGCTCAGTGTGGCGGGGAAGGGAGGGACCTGCCTCACTCAGTGGAGATCGCTCTGATTTAAGAGCTGCAATGGTGGGCCCCAGAGGAAGCTGCACTCAGTTCTCAGCAGGAAGGAAAATGACCACATGGAAGGGTGGTTAATGCAGGGGGTAGGGGACAAAGGGTCAATGCTCTTTGGCACTGATGGATTTACCTATGAGTTGGTCGTGGCCTGGGCGGTGGGGTTGGAGAAGCAATATACAAGTCTATCCCAGGACAGCTTTTCACTCATCTTTAAATTAATATTTTCAGTCCAACCCAACTGTGTGGTTTATTGCAGCCTGTAAATACTTGGATCCCTTGAACACTGTGCCTGATCCTGCACCAGAAAGGGAACCGCAAGGAGGGGCCTGGCTGCAGTTCAGCGGTTCAACCGAGGAACCAAAGCAGCTCCTTCCAGTTCAGGGCAGGACGGTGCTGACTGTGTGGCAGTGCTGGGGCTCTCTGCTTGCTCTGTCCAGTCACCACACCTGCAGCAGGTTATTTCTGTGGTTTCTGTACAGTGAAGGTGGTTAGAGAAAGGCAGCAATGAATTTCACCCCAGACTGATCCAACAGCTGGACAAAGGGATCTGAATTCCTCCAGAAAGCCCATAGGAGAAAAACAAAAGGTTTTTTTTCCTGATTCTAACTATTCTGGCTGTACTGCAGCTACTACATCTGGCATGTGGGTATCTAAACTACCTTTAAACCTAGTAGCTCACCTACTGATCTTAGCCTAGCTTCAGCATAGGCCCACGTTCAGCCCCCTCTAAGTACTCAGGAAGAATAATTACTATTCACCCTGGAGTGCTTTCATCCTTCCAAGTCCTCCTGGGTTGTTAAATGTTACCACTCAGTACTGCCGAGTTGCGTGCGGACATCAGAAAAGGTTATCCCAATGTCCTCCTGCGGATTTTGGGAAGCGAGAGGGTCTTCATGGAGTAAGAAATAGGGAGGAGTTAAGAGGTGATTTTCTTTTATACATTTTTAATGTCAGTCTCTGCTCTGATCAGCCTCGTGGCGTTAGAGCTTTCTTCAGCCTCATTTCTGAATATAAATAAATTAACAATAGGAAATATAAGAGCTTCTGTCCGGATCAAGGCAGAAACGTGGGGCATGTCCTCAGTGCCTCCATCAGGTGTCCTGCTATCGCTGGGGCGGCAGCTGCTGACACGGGAACCGCCGCTGGCCTCGCGGAACGCGGGAGGTGAGGACCTTTCAGCTCCTCTCTGCCAGATGCTCTCACGTGGCGAAAAGCCCCGGGGATGTACCTGACTGAGGCTGACCTGTGTTTGTCGCAGCGGCCACAGCATGGGGGTGACACGTGAACACAGTTTGGACCTTGGGAAAAGGAGGGTGATGGGTTTGTTTGCTTCCAGGCTGGTAAAGCACAATGTCAGTGATCTGCATTTCTTGCTACAGACTGGGACCAGATGAGGGTCAGCTGCTGGCAGTGTTGTGTGCCCTCTTGAACTGCTTCTGCTCTGGACTGACATCATCAGACCGACGGGGTGAGTCATTATCTGTCACTAGTCGGTCTGTGAGTTTGCTTGTTGAAATTCTTGGTCACAAGAAATTAAGAACTAGGCTCATGCAGAATCCTTGGTCAAAGGCATCTGGGACTCCCTTCAGATCAGCTTTTAGATGCAACAGACAGCGGTGGAGCTAGAACAGAGCTCAGGGACCTCTCAGGACGCTTGTTGATTCTATATTAATGAGGTTTTTTGAGTGACTTTGGCCAAACCACTTTATTTTGCTGGATTCTTCTGTGAAAAGGGCAAAATCATCCTATACACACTGTGGCTTCCTAGGCTGTTGCTGAGTGCTGGACAGCTTGGTAGAGCTGAAGTCACGTGGCTGCTGTAAACCACCCAGGCACGACAGCCCATGATCTCGGGGAGCTCCATGGTCAACTCTTTCCTTTCCAAGCGTTTTGTTGCCTTTGGTACCTGCTGCCCTGCAATTGGAAACCCATTTCCTGCCCTTTCATCCTCTGCCTTTCCGATCTCCGCGCGTCAACATCGCTGGTGGGGATTTTATCTATTTCTGTTTTCTTGTCTCGGGGGCTTTTGTCTCCACACTTCCACTTCCCGAGCGTGCAGCTGGCCAGGCTCTTCATCAGCAAGGTCACCTTTTGGTGCGTGTTGTTTTTAGACGGGTGGTGGAAGAATGGTTGCTCTGGGGGAGATAGGGATTTTCCAAGCCAGGAAGGAAAGATGAAGGCAGAACGAGAGCCTTGGAGACCAGGTTTATTTGGACAAAGGAAAACGGTGGCTGAGGTTGGAGGCAGGATTTGGAACTCCACTCCCAGCTTGAGCTTTTAGTGCTACAGCTTTAGTTAAACACGGTCTGGGTGTGTGTTGGGTTTTCCTTGATGTCTCCTCGACAGTGTCATGGGGGGGAGTCCTGAGACGTAGTGAGGGGACTGCAGATGCTCATCACCCCCTGAAGCACCAAGTTCAAGTAGACTGCACAGCATCAGTTGGGTACAAACCCCAGCATGCTTTGCCAGTCACTTTATCACAGTGAAAGCAGCATTCTGCTCTCCTGCTCTGGAAATTCAGCTTGCTTAGAACATAAGTATCTGCAAAGGTTCTGGGGCCTGAGAAAATTGGAAGGATTAAATAGGTTTGCCTGAGCTATCTCCATGCTGCTTTATGTAATTCTATATCCTGCTCTGCTTCGAGTGTTCCAAAGCAACAAGTATTTCAGGAAAGGAAGCTCCCTGTGCTCAGCTGCCCGTAGGAGCGGAGAGAACCGAAGGAGCACAGCCCACCTCTCCAGAGGGGTCTCAATCACGATGGCTCTCGCGCTGCCTTTGACCACGACTACTTTCCCTTCCCGACGGTGAGAGATGATGTCACCAGCTCTAGTCCCACTTGACTCAGAGTGTCTGGGGCAGGGGGGAGATGCGGTTCCTGCCCTGCCCTCCCTCTTCCCGCACACGCGTGCCTGTGTCACCGCGGCCGTTATTGGCTCCAGACCCGTCTCCAAGGCGTGGAGCTGGGGATCACGTCATCACCCTGGGTAATAACTTGCTGTTGACTGTTTCCTGGGAGGAAAGGAAAGGCAGGAAGGAAAAACAACAACTGGTCAAAAGTTCCACTCACACACACACAAAAAAAAAAAAAAAAAAAAAAAAAGGAAATAAAAGGGAAAGATGAATCAGAAGAGCTGGTTTCATTCAAGAACACCCAATTCCAAGGGAGGCACTGAGCTCTGGAGCAGGAGTAGCTGCTGGGTTTTGTTTGGTTTGGGACAGTTTGGCATAAACAGATGAGAAGTGAGGACAGGATGATGTTGCCGGTTCCCTTTGAACTACATCAGAGCAGCCTTTGAGTCTGGCCGAGGCCTGAAAGCCAGCGCCTGCGGGTTGTGCCACCTTGCTGCTCCTGGTCCCGAAAGGATCGCCAGGGCCCCACAGCTCTGCTTCACTCACAGCTTAGGGCGGTGAAGTGGTAAAACGTTCTCAGGTTATTTCCCCAGTGATTCAGATGCAGCCTGGTGTTGAGTATCAGCCGTGCCACGTTCCCCTGGACCGAGGAATCCAAACACCTCTGGGGGTTACGGCAGCGTGCCCCTGCCCAGCCCGGCCCCCCAGCGGGGACCGTGACCTGTGACACCCCTCTGCCCGGGTGGGGAGAACCTGGGAGCACCCCACCGGCGAGGGCAGAGCAAGAGCAGACGGACGGTGAGGAGAAGGAAGTAGGAGCCTTTCCTTCCAACACCGTGTCCCAGGTCAGTGTCAGGAGCAACCCGGGAGCAGGTAAAGCCCTGGGGATTGCAGGGATGCAGGCAGGGATGGAGGGACAGAGGGAGGGATGCACGGATGGTGGTTTCCCCGCCGGCTCCATGTGTCTCAGCCCCACGTGACCCCAGACCACGCCCCCGCGCCCCGAGGGGGCGGAGCCTCCCGGCTGACCCACCGCCGTGCGGGGCAGTGCGGTGCTGGCGCGGAGGGGGCGGTGCCAGTTGTGACGCCACGCGGGCCCGGCCAATGGGAGCGCCGCGCGGCGCGCTGGGCAGGGCCGCGATTGGCGGGCGGTGATGTCAGGGCGGCGCGGGGCAGCCGCAGCGGGTCCGGCGGGGCAGAGCTGAGCGGCAGCGGCCGGGTGTGCGGAGCGGTGAGAGACCGGGCGGGGGATGGCGGCCGCGGCCCCGGCAGCGACACCAGCACTGCGGGGCCGCGGTAGGGTCAGCGGGGGACCGCGGGGAACCGCAGCAGCCCCGCACCGGGGGAAAGGGGCCGACCGGCCGGCCCGTGCGGCGGCCGGGACAGCCCCGGTGCGCTCGGGGCAGCGCTTTCCCGCGTCCTCCGTCCCTGCCGGCGGGGCTGGGCTTCGGTCTCGGCCGGGTCGGCTCTCGAGGTGGGGGTTCGCGGGGCTGAGGGGGTGCTGGGCCGCCCGCTCCCCTCCGCGCTCTCCCGGCAGCGACTCCGCCGCTCACGGGGCTCTGTGAGCCCTGCGGCAGCTCCGGAGACGGGGCAGAGCCCGGGCCGCGGCCTCCTTCGGCTCCGCGGTTGTGCCCGGGGTGTCCCCGTGCGGGGCTTCGGCCTCCGGGCCGCGTGCCGTTGTGACGGGGCACAGGGTACCGGGGGGTGGTCCCCTCCTGGGCTCTCCTTTCTGGGCCAGGGGGAGCAGAGAGCTGCGCTCCCCCCCCACGCCCCCCGGCGCAGCCCCTCTGAGGTGTGCGAGGGGCGTCAAAGGAAGGTTTGGGCTCAAAGCACAGCGAGGCTTAGGGCCGTGCGTTAAAGGCTGCGCCTTCACCGTGCCTTGGAGGAAAATACTGTTGAATGAATGAGCCGTTCTACCGACTGCCACGAGACCCAGTGGAATATCTGTTTTCCTTCCATGTATTTCAGGTGAAAGACGAGTTCTTGGAGAGTGGCGTTATAGCCAAGGCTGTCCAAATGCCAGCTCCCACCCTCCAGCCTGCCCAGCTCAGTAAGTAAGTAACCTTAACCGGGAACTTGCTGTTACTTTAAATAAGAGCCCTTCATTGCCTTGTGCTGTAAGGTGAGAAACTCTTCTGGAAGGGGAGGACGACGGTGGTGACGTTCAGAGCTTGCTGGGATTGCTGGGCCGTTGTGGCAGAGAGCGTAAAAGAGGCTGAAACTGAGCAAAATCCCCCAGGAGCCTTCAGACTCAAACTCCACAGAGGGACGGGAGAAAGTGACAAAGAAGAGTTTCTCTGGATTGGGTCGTCTCTAAAAACCAGTCCCTCTTGTATCTACTTTCTGCTTCTCATCCCTTTAAGTTTCTGTGTTATTCAGTGGCCTTTACTTCATCTGTTTTTCTCTCTGCCTTGTGTGCCTGTCGCACCAGTCGTGCTGCTGGAAGAACCCTTGGAGAACGATGCACTAAAGTGTTGTACATCAAAGAAGAAAGGGTTGGATCCTGTCTCGCTGGCTGCTGCACCACCCAGTGCTGGAGAGGAGGAGAACTGGAGGGAATTTGCTGTAGTTCCCAAGTTCCTGGCAGTGTTCCCTGCTAGCTCTGTGGTTGGTGTCCTCCATTCCTGGACTTTGCTTGATGGGGATCTCTGCTGCAGGAGCAGCCTCTGCACTCAAAGGCAGGCGAGCAGGGATAGGAGAGGTCGGCTCTAGATGCTGGAAAGGCCATTTGTATAAGCTCCTAGCAGAAGATCTCTTCTGGAACAGCTGCTGGCTGTAGGCCCACCAAGCCAAGGGTCAGGATAGCCTCTCTGCAGCATGTCTTCCAAGCCAGAGCAGAAGGAGACCCACCAGGCCAATGGGGCTGTGCTGCCCATTGTTCCTGTGGACTGCCTCACCAGTCCAGACCGGGGGCAGCTGGTGGAGCCCTCCGATTTCCTGGGACCTGATGGCAACGGGGTAGAAGTGGTGGTGTTGGAGTCCCGTGCCAACGCTAAAGGGGTGAGAGAAGAAGATTCCCTGCTGGAAAACGGCAGCCAGAGCAATGAGAGCGATGACACCAGCACAGACCGAGGTCCTGAGCCAGCCTCGCCCCTCAAGGAGACATCCTTTTCTATTGGGCTGCAAGTTCTCTTTCCGTTCCTCCTGGCGGGCTTTGGGACAGTTGCTGCTGGAATGGTGCTGGACATTGTGCAGGTAGGATTGACGCTTCCCTGGTGTGGCTCTGAATCCTGTCTCTGTAGAGCATGGCTTGATTCCCAGCCAGCAGGGACCCGAGTGCTAAGGCTGGTTCAGCAGATGGCAACTGTTAGGGGGGAGACCAGTTACCTCCTGTGCCAGCTGGGGAGAGGCCTTGGTGATGTGTGGAGTGAGGGGAGGAGAGGCTGCAGGCACCCCGGCACCTCAGCTGCCCTGCTGCAGCTCCCAGGAGGAGGCTGCAGCTGCCACATGTGCAGCTGAAACACCTGCCTGGGAACCGAGACCGCTCTGCACATCGCGGCTTGAAATAAAGCCCTTCCCAGCTCTGGTGGCTGCAGGCACCCCAGCTCTGGTGGCTTGTTCCACAGGTCCCGTGTCTCATTTCTGCGCTGTTTGCTGTGCTGCTCCGGCACGCCGGGCTCGTGCCAGCCCAGTTAATGATTCACCTGCCGCAGCGTGCGTGGGACGCTCGTGTGGCCGCTCGCTCTGAAGGTTGAAGGCTCCGTGGCCCCTACGCTGCCTTCTCCCACTCTTGAAGTGGACAAGGGTGACTGGGTGGCTCCTGAGGGGCGTGTGGAGGTGATCCCTAGGAAAGGCCACGTGGGGAGCTGCTGGTTATCTCTGCGTGAAAACGCATCCGTGACCAAACACGATGTCTCATTAGGTCTCTTGGGGCAGGTGACGTGGTGGGAACTCAGCAGCTGGGAGCTTAGTTTAAGTTTTCATGTGGGAAGTGTGACATCACGGACCACAGCTCCTGCACCAGGCTCTCTGGCACGTGTTTTCCAAGCATGCGTGTCTCTGGCAGCAGATCAGCAGCTTAACCTCCTCTCCTTTGCTCCTCGGACTGTGCAGAGTTGTCTTGATGTCCAGCCTAAAGGTGTCACTGAGGCACAAAACTCAATCATCTGTGCCATGGAAGTTTAGGAAACTATTTGTTGGGAGGAGGCAGCCATTTTGGAGCTGTGGTCAACCAAAAATGCTCTGCCTGGAGCTCCTCTGTTTGCTTAAGTGGGGTAAACAAGCCCTGGCAGTGCTGGCACAGAGAGACCCGGCTGTTGCTCGCTTGTCCCTACTGCTGGTGGTTCCGGTCACCCCCACCCGTGCTGGCTGCCAGCAGGGTGAGTCAGGGGGTTGTGGGCTTGAGGATGGTCAAGCAGACAAGATGCTTCTCTCGACTGCTGGCCCCTAAGGGCTTTTTCCCTGCGTGCCTTTGACACGGGTCACCCTTACGGTTTCTCCTGATGCAGCCTGTTGGGAGTGCCGTGGAGCGACTCCAGGCAGGAACGGCTGCGCTCCGTTGACCCGGGAGAGGCTCGCTGCGATGCTGACCTTCAGAAGACATTTTGAGCACATTTCCCTCTGCAGGGTCCCTGTAAACTCCTGCGTGGCTCTTCCAGCCATTCCCCAGAGCTGGTGGTTTGGAACCAGCCTAAAGCCTCTCCTGCAGGAACAGCCCTTGGGGCCGGGGAGGAGTGGGGCAGGGCTGGGATGCTGCAGCACAGGGCTGTGTTCTTCCACCTGATTTTTGTTTTGTTGGTGTTTTTTGATGGCCATTAGAACTAAAGCTTTGTAATTGCCCTGTCCCACAGCAGCCCAGCGTGTGGCTGTGCAGCTTGTCCTGCCAACTCCTCTAACTCCCTTTAGCCTTGGGATTAAACGAGGCATCTAAATGCCATAGGGTGGAAAAGGGGGATGGGAGGCGCGTGGTCTCGCCTGCAGAGTCTGGGGAGCTGGTCTCAATAACCGGCTTCCCAACTACTCAAAGCATCAGGTGAAAGGAGGGAAGCATGTGGAGTGAGTCACTGGTGCAGCGGGGTGGACTGGAGTCCCATTGCTCTGGATGCGGCCGTGGTTTGCGGTGGCCAGAGGGCTCCATACGCTCAGTTTCCTCTGTTTTGGCTAAAGGGACTAATCAGCCAGCTGGGATTGGTCTCCCCGCTGTGAGAACAAGCAGCCCTGGCCTTTAGCCATGCTGTCCCATTAACGTGTCCTTACGAATTTACCTCTCGGGGGGAGAATTTGCCTCTGCTCCCTCTGGGATTGGAGAGGCCTTTGGACCAGGTGACACGTGAGCACAGCAGCCGCTTTTCTGTGCGCAGCAGAGGGCTGTTGGCACAGTCCCCTCTCCCTGCAGAGCCCCAGTTGTTGTTTTCTAGGCTCGTCTGCTCCCTGCAGATTCTTTGGGTGGGATGGATGGCATTGTACGGAGGAGGGAGTCTGCTCATTTCCCCTGCTCGACCCCCTCTGGTGTTAGAGTCCCTCCGGGGTGGCTCTTGGCCAGGAGCACCAGCCCCAGAGCTGTGGCTTTCCCGCTAAAGCCGCGTGTTCCTCGGCGCTTTGGAGGGAGAGGGCTGGCAGCAGCACGGAGCAGCCGCACCAAGGCGGTCACAGCTCCCACCTGCAGCACATCCCTCCCCTCGGGGCTGTCCTGAGTCACCCCCAGTATCACCCGAGCCAAACCACACTCTTACCCGTGGCTCTCACTCAGGATTCTCGTAAGACTCAACCTCGCAGGCAGTGACTAAAAATGACAGCAGCTGAGAGGCAGCTTTACCCCAGAAATATCTGCTGTCTGCAGGTGCAAAGCTCCTGGGAGGAAACTGCAAACCACCACCTGGGGTTTGATGTTTCTTCCAGAGCCTGTCAGGCTGAGGTCTCATCCTGTCCCTCCAGTGCTGCATGGGAGGGACTTGGGTTTGGTGGCTCTGGTGTCTGGGGTAGACTTGGGTTCAAAGGGACCGCAGGCTTAGTAGAAAATGAAGCTGAAATAACTTAAAACTTGTAGCCTAAATAAGTTAAACCTAGATCACTTATAGTCTCTCTGCTCCTGCTGCCCAGAGAGCAGGGAGGAGGTGCTGGGGATGAAGGGCTTCTCCCCACAACTCTCTTCCCGAGGGAGCTCTGCTGAAAGCCAGCCGGGCCTCCCCTGCTCCCCAGAGCAGTTCATTGCCCTTGGCCGGGAGCAGACTGGGCCATCGTGGAGGATCTGGTGTGCTGTGTCAGCCTCCCTCCTCACCCCTGGCAACAGCTGATTTCTGCGCTTCTCGCTGAGCTGTTACAGGGGTGGAAAGGGATTTTAACAGCCTCGATGCCCTGAACTGAAATTTGTATTTCCTGTTTTTCTTTTCCCTTTTTGTATTCCCCAAAGAGCCCGGCCCCAGTTCTCCCCTTGGAGCCACATGGTGGGCACACGTCTCTGCGGGGAGCTTTTAGCTCTGCAGGAGCCAGGGAGGCCTTGGAGCCCTGCTAAATGCCCGTAGAGCAGCGTAACGTAACATCTTACAGTACGAAAGTTGGCTGGAGCCCATGGGTCCTGCTCTTTGCAGTGAGCGAGCTGCTGATGTCTGCAGAAATCTCCTTGTTTTCCTTCCCCGAAGATGGCTTTTATTCCTTTCTCCAGGAACACCCCTGTCTTGCTCAGGGAGCTGCTTTAGCAGGCTCCAGTTACAGCAGCTGCCAGCACCAGCTCGCAGTGCCAGAACCTCCTGGAAAAGTTAATTTCCAAAGCCAGGGTTGGGACGCGGCGAGGGAGGGCTGCAAACTTGTGCAAGCTCCTGCCTGATCCTGCCACGGCCATCTCTGGAGGCAGAAAGAGACAGGAAAGTTTTGCACGGCACTTCCAGCCTGTGGTCTGACTAATGACGATGTTCCTCTCGTGAGGCAGTTCTGGTGACACCCAGCTCGTCCTGCTGGGAAGGGAGAGTGTGTTGCTTGCTGTTTGCGTTCGAGATACCACTAAGGGAAGCTGTAGCAAAGGATTCACCCGGTATGACAAGCAGCAAAATAATCGTAATGCCTGCCTAAAAATAGACTGAGGAGAGCCCAGCTCACCTCTTCCTAGACGTGAGCTGAAGGGAAGTGCAGCCCGAGGTGCGGCCGTGTCGGAGGAAGCATCACAGACTGGTGCTCCCTCCTGCCTCCCCTGCCCTGCTCAGCAGCGAGCCCTGAACTCGGGTGTCCCCTTGCTCGGAGGGTTGTGCAGAGTCATCCCCTCTCTGAGTGCCTCGGGCTGTGGTGGGAAGGTCTCCAAGGTCCGGAGCTCAGGTTAACTGGGTGCAAGGTGATGACTGGAAAGAGGGGCTGCAGTGATCGCGGTGGTTTCCTTGGGTGCCGCCCGTCACAGCTCTGGGAAAGGGCTGCTCGCAGCATCAGCAGAGCTGGAAATTGGGTATCCTCAGGAGCCTTGTCCTCGAGCAGTGAGAGGGTTGTGGCTGTGCCTGAAATAGCTGAGCAGCTTTCAGCCGTGCACCTGGGAGCTGGAGGATGTGGTCAGCTTGTCTTGCCAAGCTGTCAGAAATGTTAAGGGGATTTTTATCGACTGGAAAACAGGTTTTCCCTTTGAGAAAAAATGGCCCCAGTTCGTCCATCACGAGCACTTACCTGCCTCCTGTGATCACAATTTTCACTCAAATGGTTTTTCAAGCGAGTGCGGCTTGAATGCGCAATGGCAAAGGACCCAGCGGGACGCTGGAGTTTGCTGGCTCCATGGTGAAGCCAAAGGGTGGAAAACTAAAAATAACTGCAGCCCTTCCCCGCAGGAAGGTAACAGCCATGCAGGTGGAGTGACTTGGCTGTGCTGCAAGGTGTTGGCCGATCATGTTCCTCATCCTAGAAAGAAACACGTGTCTGTTGGCTGCTGAGCCCGAGGCCAGAGGCCGGAGGGCGCTGCGAGGGACGGATGGAGCCCATTGCGGACATCGTGTGCAGGAGGGAAGCTGCGAGAGCCATGACCCACCCCTGCCCAGCGCAGCAACCTCGAGTGTCATTCCAGCCCCCTGGCCCTTAGGAGGGTGGCAGGCATGGGGGGAAGTGAGAGTTATTTTGGACACGAGGCCTTCCCACAACTAAAGCATCGGGCAGTGAGGTTTGTGTAGCTTGCAGGGTTTTTTTAGGTGTGGTTGTGAGGGGTTTTTTGGGGTGGCTTTGTGTTTTTTATGGAAGCCAGCTGCTCTCCTGTAAGACTACCCTGCAATTACTCTTTGTTTTTTTCCTAAATAACTATGGCTGCCTCATACCCAGGGGACATGACTTGAGCTGACCGCTTTTCAGTGGTGCCCAGCCACAGGACAAGGGGCACCAGGCACCAACTGGAAGCCAGGAGGTTCCAGCTGAGCAGGAGGCTCTTTGGTGCAAGAGGAGCAAGTTCTTTGGTGGGAGGGTGTGGGAGCCTGTGCCAGGCTGCCCAGAGAGGTTGTGGAGTCTCCTT
>JANHGN010023779.1:10585-23555 GCA_024605025.1 Megaceryle maxima | reverse complement strand
GGGTGTTTTACTTTCTTGTAGTTCTGAGGCTTATAGGGTGCTACGTGCAATATCTAGAAACATGGTTTCTTTCCCTTGAGGGGGGAAGGAACTGCCTTTTTTTTTTTTTTTTTTTTTTTTTTTTCTCCTTTAAGGGACTTCCAGAGATCCTTTCTCATTCTTTCCTGTCTACTCGCTTTATGCTGCCAAAGAAACTTCAGTACCATCCTCCCAGAGAAATCCAAACTTTGATCTGACTGTTCTCAACAAAGGCAAATGAAAAAGGTTGAAATATGGTGGGGAGGCCCTGCTGAAACTCTGAGCTCAAATTTGATCCCATTCTCTTTCAGACGTGTACCAGGACATACTTCCCTGGGCAGCACTTGCTTTGTTCCCCCTTTGCTTCTCTCACAGTCTTTGTGCGTTTTCATGACCTCACGCTCACAAAGAAGTATTCTAACTCTGGTATAATTATACACATTAGTTCCTGGATTGCTGATCTGCATAGGTTATCTGTAAATAGGTAGTAGTATTTTCTTTCGGGTTCATAAATTCACCATACCCTGCTTTTGTTGAAGCATACGTATGCAAAACATTTTGGTGGAAACACAATAAATTAAATGTGAAACACAAGTTGGTTCAGAGGATGTGAACCATGTTTATGTCAAAACACAAGCCTCGTGCAACTCCCAGTACTTGCTTTGTTTGGACATTTTGTAGAGGGTGCTGAGCACAGCCAGGTTTCCAGTCTCCTAAATTTATTCTGAGACCCAAGAGGATCGAGCAATGTCTCTTGGGGTAGAATACAAAGGGACTATCACAGAGCAGTTCATCCTTCTTGAGTTGGTCATGTGCTGTGACAGAAGTGGATGCTGTAGGTCTACAGCTGTAGAGCATGGCTGCCATTGATTGAGCTAAGGGTGTGTTCCACTGCAGCTTTGGCTTAAACTAATTTATTTTTTTGCTAGATGCCTTCCTTGAACCAGATCTCTGTGTGGTTGCAAGCAGAGCAGTCCTGGTGCTAGAGTGGATGGAGGAATGTGTGGGTGGGGAGGCTGTCAGGGAAGGTGGGACCTCAAGAAGCCCTATCTGGACTTGGCTTACTTTGTGGAGCTGTACTTTGGGAGGGAGATCCTCAGTAGATGGTGTAGTGAATATGTCACTTAGAGTGTCTGGGCAGATTTCTTAACTGGATAGAGATGCTGTGGGTAAGCAGGAGAGAAAGTCTGGACTTCTTGGTTCTGTGTGGTTTTGGTTTGTCTTTTTTTAAATGAATAATGTTTCTGAAAGGAGATAAGCAAGGAGAAAGTAGTAGAATAGAAAAAATAGTTTGTGCTTTAGTATCTGACAGAAAGTAGTGCAGTGCATAGGACTGCAGTGTAAACCTTGGATTTTCTTCAGATTCCTGATCTTAAAAGTTCATGCATTTCTCTATTTCTAGCTCTTCATATTTTCTGTGGCTTTAGAATCTTCCCTTAATTGTTCCCTGTAACAGGTTTTACAGGCCATTCATTCAGCTTCATCCATTTAGAATGAAGTTGATGTCACTATATTGGACGTATTTTAAATGTTATGCTGCACCAAAAGGTAACTGCACTCTTTCCTGTGCCTTAACTAACTCCAGTCTCAAGTAGTTATAAGAATTTTCCACTGCAAATGTGAGCTTGGTAGTGGAAATTGAGTCTTAGTCCTTTGGTTGCCTTTTAAAACTGCAGGTAAGTTCCCTTGCTTGTCAGTTTTGAGAGGAGCTTGGAAGGGATTTATTAATCATCAATGCTAATTTTCCTGCTACTTCAAAAAAAGTTTCACAGCTGAAACTATCTGCCTGTGGTAATTCTGCAGTAATCAGCCCTGTGCCATGATTTTACTTTATTTTGGTCTTTATTGGTTATGGTGTGACCATTACTGCTGTTTCCACGAGTGTAAATATAGGCAGCAGCTCCTCTTGGCAGGAGGTCCTGGTCTGCCATTGGATTACTCGAAGGAGAGAAGGCTGGACTGTTCACACTCCTGCCTTTCTCTAATCACAAAATGGGAACACTTCAATGTCTGTAACTCCTGACTGTTTAATAATTTCTTTTGCTCATTTCAAAGAGGGAAAGCAGCATCTGATAAGCTTCTGGACAAACTGGAAGGCAGTATCACCATGTTTTCACCCCCTCCCCCCCCCCCCTTCTTCTTGCCCACAAGAACAATGATTAAAAACAGGACAGGAGACAGATGAATAAGGCACTAGTATAGTAAGGATCATGGTAAATAGAAGAGCCGTATATGCTGTTAATGTAAGAAAAGTAACAACTTTGTAACAACATGCATAAAATGATACCTCATTATTTGACAGATTAGATCTAGCTTTTTTTAACTTGGTTGTTTTTATTGTACAAGCCATGAGACATTCCCTCCCTTCCTTGTTGTCTTAGATCTTTCTCTTACAAATGTGTGAATCTTTGTTAGGTACTTTTGTTAAAACAGACAAGGAACAAGTATGGACAGGTAGCAGAGGACTGGGTAGCACCAGCAGGAGCTAAAGGACCAAAGCTCAACTGATGTTGCAGAGACCTGGCTGAGGGATGAGGCATCTGTGCAACCAAGCTGCCTGGAAAGAAGGAGCAAGCCCTGGGTCATCTTCTGTGTGTGTGAAGAATGCCAGGGCTGGGAGGAGGTCTTGAGGCCTGTAGTTTGGGTGTTCACCATGTTCCAGTTAGCGGTACAGGGAGCTGGGCACGCAGTGTGCTAGGCCCATTTCCTGGGTGAGAGGAGTGGCAAGAGCTGAACAGCAAGGAGAAAGATGGCTTGGAGAGCTCCCACTAGGAACTAGAGCAGAGGTTTGCATGGAAACTGGGTAGTTAACCTCAACAGGGCTGGTGGCCAAATGGAAGTGGTGGTGTATGTTGCAGTGATGTAGGTGATGGGTTGGTAGGAGCTTTGCTGACTAAATGGTGACCTGATCTGGAAGGAACCATGAATCTGTGCTGTCAACAGTGGTGTTTATGAGAGCAGCTTATATATGGGGAAAGGTGTGAGGGGTTTTTTTTTTATGTCATCTTCTTTTCCACCACCTGTTTTGTTTTCTTTGTCGGGACTGGCTGGACTGGCTTTGAGCTGATACCATCAATTCAACCTTCTGTGTTTTGTGTGTGCTTTTAAACCTCTTCCTTCCTGGCTGTGATTTCTGAAGAGGTCACAAAACAATACCTGGCTGCATACAAATGCTTTTCAGATTATGTTTATCAATACCCCTGACCAGACATCTGTTAAACAAGCAGACTTGTAAACACCGGTGTGTTGGGTAATTATTAACTGTGAATCTCTTCTTTTTGGCTGCTGTTCTCTTGGAGATTTGAAGATGGTTGCTGATAATGGATAGGCGCTTAAAATACTTGTCCAGGCTGAAGTCTAGCTACTGCAGCTTCCTAGTCCCTTGACTTCCTTTGTGGGATGGGGTGGATATACTTTAGAGTTTAGATGTAGTTTGGGACTGGATGTGAAGCTCCTTTTATCAGTGTCACTGCACTGGAAATCCAACTGACTGTCTCCAACAGGCTTCATGATGCTTTGGCTGTTCTCCATAGAACTTGTTTTAAAGCAAATGTAGAAAGTAGGTTGTTTGTTTTGTTGTTTTGTTTTGTTTTTTTCCCTTCCCCGAGTTAATATAACAAACACATGAAGTATACATAAAGCTTAACAGCATTTAAAACTTGAGTGTTGATGTGCACTGATATTGTATGAAAGTGGGTGAGAGACTGAAATTTTTAAAGCTGTTATCCACTGTATGCACTTTTGTATTGTGTGTTTGCCAATAAAAAGAAAAAAGTGCATCATTTAATTTTTGGCTAGACAGGCAAATACAGAACAGTTGCATGGAAGTGTTTGCTCTGGCACCCTTCGTTGCTTATGAGAGTCTTTGCTTGTGACCTGAATTCTGGGAAGGTGTCCAAACCCTATGCAGGCTGAAGTGCTTATGTCTTGAGGGTTTGTCTTGTGGGTGTGTTTTTTTTAATTTTTTTTTTTAATTATTATTTTGCACAACAGAATACACAGACCTACTTAGCAAATGCAGACCTACTTAGTAAATGCCCATGCAATTATAACTGTGTGTCCCATTTCAAATGCTCTTCAGCCCCCCTCCTTCCTGTTGCAGAGGCTATACAATTAAAACTTTCCTTCCAAGGAGGTCTTGCTCTTCAGTTCCAGCTTGTTATTTTGCCTTGAACCTTGATGGTATATTCCCCCCCCCCATAACTTGAAAATGTTCTGTATTAATGATGTGACTTATTTTCAAGGTGACTTGTCATCTTAAATTTGTCTCTGGAGGAAAAAATAATTCTCTGAATAAAATAAGTTGTCTTCTGGTTTTATTGGAGTATTTTCACAATTTACAGAAGTTCATGAGGAATTTTTGCTTTTGTGCTTTTCTGTCCACATTACTGATGTAATAGCAGCCTCTTGAAAGAAGCTGCTACAAGAGTGGTGTTTCTGAAACTGTTAAACCTCCCTTTCCATTGCTGTAAGAGAGTCACGTGGCATAACAGATCTGTGGCATTTATTCAGAGCCCTCAGCTGGTGCCTGGGGAGGCTGAAAGCCGTTTGTACACGGCACAAGTAGAAGCATGGGCAGCTGAAATACAAATGGGTTTGTGCTGTCTCCCAACATAACGTGTAGCCGTTTCAAAATAACCGGTTGCTCTGGTGGAGATAGGACTTAAACACAAACCTATATCCTGACTTGCTGTTGGTGGCAGGATCTCAAAACTATCCTGGCTGCCTATTTTAATCTTTGTTTCCCACAGAAGTGAGACTTGCAATTTTTCCATTCCCTCTTCTGAGGCTAGAGAACAGGTTGACTGGAGCTCACAAAGGGATGGGAACGTGCAGGTACTGAATCTTCTACGGATCTTTAGTTAAGCTGTAAGCAGGTTTTGCAGAGAGACCCTGCTGGTGCTCTGGCCAAAAGAAAGGCAGCAGTGGGAGCAGATGCCATTTGAGGGGCATCAGGGCATCCACTCAAAAGAGAAACTTTCGTGATCCTTACAAGGGAAAAGAATTTCAATCACAATTTGCCTCTTTGTAGCCATCCACATGAAAGTCTTAGGCAGTTTAGTTTACAAGTAGGTTGTAGCAAGACCGAAGCAAACCAGGCTTCAATAGTTCCTTTGCGTGTAAACCACTTGAGGGTTTTTTGTTGCCCTTTCAGAGGCTACTGGAAGAATTTCCAGCATTAAATGGAGCTGATGTTGTCCATGACCTTGGGTCATTTGAGTCAGAAAATGTTTTTAGAACAGCCTTGCTTTTTTAGAACAAAGGAGGACCTGGAAGTTTTGAAAAGTTGTGTAAATAAGACTGTGTTTGTAAGGCCTGCAGCAGCTTGAACACTTTATAGCAGGGAGCATTGTTTAGCATTTCTGTTCTGGCAGGCACCTCCAGATCCCTTCCTCTGCTTTCCCTCTGGTGCTGGTGGCACCCTGTGAGTGTGGGGAAGGGAAATGGGTTGTGTCTGCTGCTGCTGCTGACTGAGGCTGTGCTGTTGTCAGCTCTGTGTGTTTATCTAGAGAAGAGTAAGCATCCTATGCATGTTTACTCTTACGCAGTTTTTGGCCTAGTTCAGTTCTTGCCCTAGACAGTCCGGGGTCTGCCTGGTTAGAGAAGGCGATCTGCTTTTGACTCAAAGCAGCAGAGAGTTGTCAGTGCTCCCAGTGAAGGAGACTCAGCATTACCTTTTCCCTGGACTTCTGTGTATTTATTGTAGTATAGAGGTTACCCCTTTGCCCCCTTTCCCTTTGGAGTGACAGATCCTTGAGCTTCCTTCCCATCCCCCAGTTGTGTCTCTCGGCTCTTGCTCTTCTGGGATCAAGTGCTGCAGGGCTGCCTTCAAAGGGCTTTTTTGGCCTGGAAGCTCCGGGGCTAGCTGGCCTCAACTGCAGGCCTGTTCTGGATTCTGGCAGGATTATGAATGCCTGCTTTCCACTAACTATTTCTATCACAAGACACAGATAAAAATGAACAGATACATCTTTGATGAATTTATAAACCTTAAAGGATTGGCCTTTCTTTTAAAGCAGGCATCTGGCTTTCCATCCCATGCTTTGGCTTCCCTTGGTTACTTCAGAATCACTGCGTGCTCCTTCCCCCAACTCTCACAGCACAAACCTTTTGCATGGTATTGGAGGTGGTTTCCAATGAGGAGTGGGATTTAGGAGTGAGCTTTAGAAGTGAGGTGGTTTGTTTCTACGGAACTGATTTTTCTGGAACAGTTTCATCTGATAGTCATCAGTATTTTAAACAACTCAATGATACCTTTTGTGAAAAATCTGTGCGTACGTTCGTTTTGTGGTGTATGGAAGTGACCGAAGGGCTCTTTACCAGGCTAGTTACCTTCAGATGAAACAAACCGTGGAAAATCCTTTGTTAGGAAGAACAGATCAAATCTGTCTTCATCCTAATCACATCAGCCCTTTCTAAAATAAAGCAAAGGGAACACCATGCCTTGGTCTTTGCAATTGTCTGACCTAAATTAGTCTGCCTCTTCTTTTTTTTTTTTTTTTTTTTTTTTAACTCAGCTATTGATGTAAGAGGGACAAGGTTGAAAAGTTTGTGGTTTATAAGCAAATATACAAAATGTATTTCCATTTCTTGTGTTTCAAGGGGGGGAGTTTTGATTTTGAAGTTAATGTGTGACCTTGGGTTTAGTCATATGTGGTACACACTACATGTCAGAGCACAGGAGGCTATTTTTTTTTTCTCCTCTTTGCTGCTTTTACCATTTCAGTGTTTGAAAAACAGGTTTCCTTTTGAGTTCTTTGTTACTGTAAGCGCCTGTTTACAGATCTTAGCTGGATCATGCAAATGACTACACTTGTCCTTAGCAGCAAGTTGATAGGAAGCATTTATAAACTTACCTGATTTTTAATTGTGTTTGTAGTTTCAGTAAGAATACCTTAAAGGAGGAAAGTAGTTTTGAATAAAATGACAGAATATTCAACTTTGTCATCCATCTAAGTTTCAGTATCTTCTTCATGCCTGCTTTTATAGCCGTGCTTCCTTTCCCATGGAGGATGTGTTGCTTCATTGTTACATCTGATCAACTGTGTAAGATGACTTTGATGCTTTAAAGAAAGATGGTTCGTTCTGCAGGGTGAATTACAAACAAATGATGTATGGGCAGATCATAAATTACAGAAGGGAACTTTTTAATAAGGGAAATACTTCTGAATGCGGAAGGACAGTATGATATTTGCAATGCTGTAATTTTAAATACTTTCCAGATAAGCATTTCCCATTCTTTGTTTCTGGTAGTAAGTTTGTTTGGTGGTGTGTTTGTGGGGTTTTTTTGGTGTGTGTTGTTTTGTTTGTTTGTTGGGGTATTTTGTTTCGGTTTGTGTGGACATGTGAAGTTTTTATTTAAATTCATTAAGCATGCACATAAGCGAGAGTGTGAAAGTCTTGGAATGTGTGAACTTATTTCAGGGACCCTGTAGTATCATAAAGAGCATGTGGTGATTTCTGTCCTTTCAAGTAGCCTTTTCCCATACTCATTCTCTTTGCAGGCCTGAACTCAATATTTGAATGGTGCTTATCTACTGGACATCTCAGCTGTCCCTTTCTGGGCAGCTGACAGTTCATTGTGGTTGCAGATGGAATGTATCATCCGACTGAAGTAGTATTATAGACCAGAGTGGTCAAAACCACACAACAGTAACTCCACTCTGGCGCAGAGGTAACCTGTGAGATTGTACATTAACTCCTGATGAAAAAAAAATTAAGCCCAGGGGGTTGCCAAGGTTGAGAGTGCATGTTGAATTTTTAAGGCTGTCAGTTGTTTGCTTTGGCATGCCTAATACCTCTCGCCTCAGCAACTACAAGTTCTGCTGTCTTGATCTTTCAAATCTGGATGAGGATTGTCCATGCACAGGTGCTATTGCAGTTGATACCATCTTCTGTTGTTGTTTGGGCTCTTGGGCCGTCTCCTGTTCATGAGACAAGCAGTTTCAGTCCTGGTGTCTGTTGTACTTTTCTACTAGAGCTGCTTTTTGAGGCCTTCAATCTCTCTGGTGTTAGAAGAATAAAATAAAACTAAGAAGGAAAAAAAATTCTGCATATGTAGTCAACAGGATGCACTTTCCCAAACAGCTTTGCTAGTGGTGAACAAATCCTCTTTTAAAACCCACATTAGCCCACCTGAAGTCTGAATCCCTTTCTGGATCCTTAAACCTGTACAGATTGAGTTTTTGCCTTACCCGTTTGCTCAGATAGCATTTCAAAGTCTTTTCTGAGGGGAATTGACTCTTCAGAGAGTAATGTAAAGGATAGTGAATACTAGTGAATAGTAGTTTTGCATGGAAATATCTTTAATTTCTTCTTTTTAAGAAGTGACCAACCCAAATGCTAGAACCTTGTTATAAGACTTTTGGCTCACTTTGTGTGAGTGGGTCAGGATGTTGTTGACTGGGTAGAGCAGCTTGAAGCTGCTGAAGGAAAACCTTACGTGTTCTGTCCATACACTGCCTCCCGTTCTACTTGGATCTTGTTTTTCTAGCTTAGCTTCTCTTCCAGAGTTAATTTCCTGACAGGTTGGTGAGCTGAGTTTTCCTCAGCAAGGATTTGAATAAATGATGAGAGACAGAGAGGAGATGAGACCTCACAGCTATAGGGAAGAGGAGTGAAATACCCCACTTGTCCTTGAAAGCTGCAAGTTGTTGGGTTGTGTCACACCTAGAAAAAAACCTCAACAGTCATGTTTGACCAAGTATGGGTGATAATGCTTTAGTGTTTGCTTCCTAGAGCAAATAAAAGCCGTTAAGAGTATGCTGTGACGTGAATTGGTGGCTTTGTTGCTCAGTGTAACGCTGATTCCTTCTATCCCTCGCTTATGCCAATAGATCTTTTTGGTGGGGCTGTAGTATATAAGATCAGGGAACTCCAGTAAGATGACTCCTCTATGAAAAAAAGAAGGTGTGGGGCTGCTTGAGTTCTGCCAGCAGAAAAGAGTATATCTCTAAATAGAGCTTTAACCATGCCAGTCAAGATGCCTGGGATGTGAATGGGCTGGATGGGGTGTGGAGAGCTTTGCAATGCCCAGACTAGATCCTGCACTGTAGCCCTTTGCAGTGATGTGTGTTGCAGAGATGCTTGGTGTCTGGAGGAGCTGTCTTAGGATCAGCAGAGCTTACTGACAGTAGCTTGGTGCCAGCTATTTGAGAACATAGAGGCAATTTATGTGGGATTTTTCTTTATCCTACTATTCACTGTTTGTGTTTTGTCTCTTCCCACATTCTCCTCCTGGCTCCTCCCAGAAGAGGATTGACAGTATAATGTTTTTGTGGTTTTGTTTTATGTTGTGGGTTGGTTGTTGGGTGTTGTTTGTTTGTTTGTTTGTTTTTAAATGTAATTTATTACTTGATGGTGTTTTGAAGTGATGCAGTCACCATGTGGCTCTGTGTACTGCTCGTAAGTCTTAGCATTAAGAAAATAAATGGTAGCTTCAAATTTGAATTACTTGCCGTTGGGAAATCTTAAATTGAATGCATGCTTCAAATTTGAAGGTATTATCTATCTTCTAGAGTGATCTAATGAAGACTTGTCTCTATTCCAGAAGTAACTTCCACTGCTAGTCTGAATTGATACTCTTAATACATACCTAATAGGTCCTTCAAAGCAATTGGCGTCTCATAAACAACAACTCTAAGTGCTCTCTATCTTCTGTCTTCGCTAGTCAAAGTGGCAAACTGAACAGGAATCTTCTTTTAGAAAAATTAAACTGGCAGTGGATAACATGTTAAAAATGGCAGGAAATATCTCTGTTTTAAAGCACAAAACTACTGTGTAGTCTTTACCCATATATTCATATTTTACTTTTGTCACTGCAAATGGCAGCTAATGAGAGAGAAATGATATTTCATTGTTGAAGTCCAAGTATTCATTGCTTAGTACTTAGAAAACACCTATCAGCATGTAATCTATGCTATGCAGAAGTCATTTGTAAACATATTGTCTGTCTTCCCAAGCTACGTTGTGTATGTTTTAAGAAATATTAAATATTCACTGATATCAAGCTTGCAGCTTGATATTATTTTTTTTTTCAGAGTTTATTCAGGCACGTCATGGTATTAAATGTAAAGACAAAAATAAGCATTAATTTTAAAACTCATAGTCCTTTTGGACTTTGCTGTGCAAATAAATTTTGGTGCTACTGGTTTGTCTTCTATGGAAAGAATTAAAGGACTTCTTTTCTTTACCTCAACTGACGGCTCTTTGTCTGACTCCTTCAGAAAAGTTGATGACAACTGCAAGCACTTGACACCTGTGAAAAGCAGACTTCAAACTCTTGAAGTCCAGAAAAGCCTTTCTGTATTCTGTCCTGTTAAATGTGATATTAAAGTGAAAGGTAATTTGAAAAAAGCCTTTGAGGTCTGTAAGCCTCAAATTTAACACCATGTTTAGCTTATTCTTTTTTAAACACTCCCTAAAATGGCTTAGCTGTTGTGACAGGTACTTTAACAAAAAAAACAAACAAACAAACAAACAAAAAAAGTCTTGACAGCAGTGCTTTCTTAGAAGTTTGCTTTACATGCAGCAATATGAACAACCTTGCTTTTTGACTTGTCATGCTTTAATATAGTCAGTGACACCCACCAGCTTCCTCTGCCACTTAGTAGGTGCAGTATGTGCATGATAGAAGTGGTGTCTGCCTCTGGGGATTTGAGAATGCTGGGTGAATTAAAGTGCACCTCTGTAGGAAAAAAATCGACTTTCCATTTTATTTTTAACATGCAATTTAAATCCTTTTACCTCTTTAGCTGTCAAAGTGAAGTGCTGCTTATTTTCTTTGGCTTTCACAGTGAGGAGAGACAAACTCACCTCCAGCATTTTTAGTTAGCAGCAACTGACTTTGCTGCTCTTTTTGGTACCCCTAGGTCACCAAGTTGTACTGCCTCCAGTTTTCTTTTTACTTAGTCCGTTGTACACCAAGCAAACTTAAGTACTTGACTTACCAGTCTGTTGACTAGATAAGTCAGCTGCTCTTTATCTCCATTTCCTTTTTTTTGCTTGTTATGAAGTGTGAATAGTATCCTCAAAGAAAAGAGGATTGAACTGATGTTTTTGTAGGCCAGGCTGCTGTAGCTTACCTTCCTCTGTGACCTCTGAGAGTAGCCCAGGAAGGGCAGGAGGACCAAAGCTGCTGCAGGGAGATCGAACCATATTTGTTATGCTAAACCAGGCAGCAGAGTAAGCTGCAAGCCAAGGCAGAGAGTTTCTTGGGATTGGGTTGGCTTCTGGAAAGCTGGAAGTCAAGAGTGTAGCACTCGGTTTCCTGGCCTTCTATAGCAAATCCTTAGCCTGAGTTGAGGAGAAGTGTCTGTATGTCCTGGACCACTGAGCATTTATATTGGGATACAATACAAACGGCTTCTTGACTGCTTCTTTAAAGTATTTCCTCCCTTGGGCATGGAGGCTGTGGTGGTGTGACTTTGCTAGAAGACAGTTTTGTCTGACATGGTGAACCATTGCCATGTCCAAAGAGCATCCTAATGCTGAGCCATTTCTGGTGCTGGGAAGTGCTTGTGATGTAGGAACAGTAACTGTTTGCCTTCCACTCGCACCAGTGGCTTGTATCTTGTCTTAATTGCTCTTCTGCAGCCCTACTTTAGCTGTTTTTTTTTTCTCCCTGGGATGATTTCTGACTGCACACATCTCTTGGGTGCAGCAAGACTCCCTTTTCCACCAGGGCTTGAGCTCTCCCTGGTCTTTCCCATGCTGTTGTACTGACTCAGTCTGGGTTGGGCGGATGTCTGCAGCTCAGCCCTTTAATCTCCTCCCTGCTCTACTTACTGTGTCTTTGATCTTTGGTACCTCCTACAGCCACTCCTTTCCTTTGTCAGATAACAGCTACTTACCTACTCCATGCAGGTACTTGCTGTTCTGAGTATTTACTCTCTGTAGCTGCTTCCTTTCCCCAAATGCCGGTGTTTCTGTCTTAATCCCTGTAGGGTAGGTCAGATGGTGTTTTGAGCTTTCTTTCTAACCCAGTCTCTTTTGGGACAACCAGCTAATTTGCATTCATGGAGCCTGTGTCTTTCAGAAGCTTTGTGTAGGAGACCACTATGTTTTTACAACCATAAGAATTTTCAGGAGCCTTCATTCCTTTACTGTGTCAGTGCAGCCACATCATATGTTGAGACACGTGCACTTGGATTTACTAGTTTGCCCAGATCTTCTCCAAGGAGATGGGTACAGAGTCAGTTACTCTGTGAGTGGCTGTGAGATGTTTTTCAGAGCCCTGCTAGTAAAAACAAGGTGCAGCAGGAGAAGCCTTTCCTGTGAGGAGGCTGTCAAAGAGAACTTTCACTCCCCTTTCTGCTGTGGGAGAGGAGAGGTGTTAGGCTTTCCCCATCCGTGTCTTTCTGTAGCTGCCACCACTGGGGTGGTATTCCAGTTTACCCTGGCTCCAGATAGTATATATTGCCCTTCTGACCTGCTGTCAACTGCTTGGAGCAATGCTGTCCTGAAGTGTAGCCTGCTGTTTACTTCAGTAGAAGTTAATGTTCTGTCATCTCTCCACGCATCCCTCAGCCCAAGGGTTTTTCTGCAGGAAAGTCACAAAAGTGGGGCAGTAGCAAAATGTACAAAATAGTGAGACACTCTCTTCAGATAAATGGAAGATTCTTGTCTTCCTCTATCTTCTAATTCCCTGGGATGTAGCTGTGTGCTGGTGCTACTCAAGGCAGAGTACTCGGAATTGTCCAAAAGGGGCCAGTGAGAGCAGCAGCATGCCTTGGGGGATTGTATGGTTTAAAATACATCTCTGCTATAAATTGCAACAGATGGTGGGGGGATTATTTGAGGTAGATTTTTATTCAGACTGTACTTTCAACCTCGCCCCCCCCCCCCCCCCCCCCCCCCCCCCCCCCCAGCCAACCCCCCCCCACACCCACCACCCCGTCTCACCCTACCCACTGGGAATAAACAATAGCTAGTTTTTCTTGTTTTTTTTTTA
>JANHGN010023779.1:0-10485 GCA_024605025.1 Megaceryle maxima | reverse complement strand
CCCCCCCCCCTTTTCCTCCCCAAGGGCGGAGTCGGGGGCAAAGAAGCGGAGGCACCGGGGGGAGGGGGGGGGGGGGGGGGGGGGGGGGGGACTTTGGGGTGGGGGAGGGTTCAAAGGAGGCTTGATGACCTCACTGATGACGTCATCCCCCCCCCCCCTCCAGCTCCCCCAGCCCTAAGACCAAGCACAAGGCCAAAGAGAAGAAGCGGAAGAGGTGAGACCCCCCACCCCCCCCCCCCCCCCCCCCCCAATCAACACGAGTTTCTTGAAAAAGTGTGAAAAAGGACAAAGGAAGGTTGACTTTTTTTTTTTTCTTTTTCTTCTTTTTTAAATTTACAGCCTCGAGGAAAAGGCTGTAGGACCTTCAATTTCCTTTTTTCTGTGGTGCTGGACATAGGTCTCTTTCCTCTACCAGTACCACTCTGCTATATTACCTAGATTAGGGAAATGTGAACAAGTGTACAAGTGGGTTTTTTCCAGAGTCTCTCTATATGTAAGGCCAACAATGTATGTTGTAGGGTCTGCATTCACTTCTGTCATTAGCATTCCTTTCAGTTAGGAAAAGGTCTGTCTTACAAGAAGGGGATTAACTCCACTGATGAGCTGCAGGTTATGTTTGAGGAATTGGCCAAGGGTTACCTTGCAAACTGGATTTTGGGCCTCCCAATACCCAGGAACACAGAAGCTGATCTGTTGGTTTCTAGCCAATAATTTTTCATTTGCTCAAAAAGAGCATCCTGTTTTGTTGGCTGCCACGCAGTATCCAGTTACCCCATGAAACTTGAATGTGGTCTTGAACTCTTGATGAGATAACCTATCTGCTCATACTTTTCTTTATTAACCTTTTAAGTGTTGGGTGTTGGTTTTTGGGGTTTGGGGTGGGTTGGTTTGTTTGTTGTGTGGGTTTTTTTCTGGGTTTGGTTCTTGTGTTGTTTTATGGGGTTTTTTTGTTGTTTTGTTTTTAATATCCTTTGCAGGAAGATGGATGGCAGTTCAACCAGTTTTTCTTTTAGGTCCTTTACTTGGTGTCCCTAATTAGACAAGGTAATATATATTGTGGATTTCCCATATTTCGTCTTGTTTCTTTCTCTGGCTGTATTCAGGCAGAAATGGGGTCCTGTATTTTGGTTTGGTTTGTTTACTCTGTGTGTGTGTGGTTTGGGTTTGGTTTGTTTTTTTCCTTTTTTTTTTTTTTTTTTTTACCCCTTTATCAAAGGCTGTTAATGCTTGCTGCAATCAAAAGGCAGATCTTAGGAAATAAAAGTTTCTGTCCTTGAAGACTGTAAACAGAAGGGGTAATTCTTGCTTTTCATTTTTCCCTGGCCAGATAAGTTAACTCTCATGTGCTGTGAATGTGTAGGATTTGCAGATCTCTCGACCTGGCAAAATGAAAGCCAGCTGTAACAATTTCTTATCTGCCTCTTGGGTTGAAACAAGAGCTGGCCTCTCTGAAGCTTGTCCTGCTATTTGGAGTGCCAGGCTTTCTTTGGGAGATTGGAGGTCTCTTTGGCAGATGATTATTTTATTTTTTTTTTCCCCCCACGGAGAGCTTTGAACAGATAAGTCTCTAAAATGTCTTCTGTACGTGTGGTGGGTTAACTGTACTTTCTCCAGACAGGGCAACAGAAACTTGTATTCCTCCTTTCTCTGTGGGCTTCACACAGAGCTCTGAAATAAGCCGAGGGTCTTCTTAATAGTAAAACACTGATTTCAGATTCACACTTGTGCTTGAAAATTGTTCATGCACCTGGAACAGGAGAGGGAAGAATATCACAGTCTTCCTAAAGTTGAGGTGGCTCCCATCTTGCTTGGTGGCTGGCCCATGCACTAATGCACTGCAGAGAAGGAACAGAGGAGAGCGTTAGAAACAAGCAGAAAACAATTAGTATAACAGTTTTTCATCAGAAACAACAATGTAAATAATAACCAAATCATCTACAGTGAAGCAATAAAATGTTTTAAAGACAATTCATGCAAAACCCTAAATAAACCCTTCCCCCAAGATAGGAGCTTTAAAAATGTCTGCTTGAAAGAGTTACTTATGCTGCAATCTACGTTAATAAGCAGGGAAGCAAGAAAACATGATTACTTTTTACAGTGTTTTATCTGTTCTTGTGGTTATTTTTTCATTCAACCCCAACCCCCTTGTCTTTTAGTTTATAATAAATGTTCCAAAAATAGTTGTTTAGCAGAATTCTTGTTGAGGCATAATAAAAAAATAAATATATGCATATAGAATCACAGAATGGTAGGGGTTGGAAGGGACCTCTGGAGATTGAGTCCAACCCCCCCTGCCAGCACAGGAACCCCAGGTGGGTCTTGAAAATTTTCAGTAAAGAGGACTCCACAACCTCTCTGGGCAGCCTGTTCCAGGGCTCTGTCACCCTCACAGTAAAGAAGTTTTTCCTCTTGTTGAGGTGGAATTTCCTGTGTTTTCAACTTGTGACCATTACCTCTCATCCTATCACAGGGCACCACTGAAAAGAGACTGGCCCCTTCTACTTGACACCCACCCTTCAGATATTTGTAAACATTAATAAAATCCCCTCTCAGTCTTCTCTTCTCCAGGCTAAACAATCACAAGTCTCTCAGCCTTTCCTCATAAGAGAGATGTTCCAGTCCCTTCATCATCTTGTAGCTCTCCATTGGACTCTCTAGTCTGTCTTGAACTGGGGAGACCAGAACTGGGCACAATGCTCCAAATGTGGTCTCACTAGTGCAGAGTAGAGGGCGAGGAGAACCTCCCTTGGCCTGCTGGATGCACTTTTCCTTATGCACCCCAGGATACCATTGGCATTTTTGACCACAAGGGCACATTGCTGTTCCATGGATAACTTTTTGTCCACCAGGATGCCAGGGTCCTTCTCCATGGAGCTGCTTTCCAGGGCTCACTCATGTGTAGTTAAGTGTAACTGTTCTCATCTGAAAATATCTCTTTGTCCTTAGATTTAAAGTCTCATCATAGTCTTCATAGTTTTTTGATGAATCTTAGCTCTGTGGTACTCTAATTCTGGATTGTGCTTTCTAGGTAATAAAGTAATTCTTCTATAAATGATAACATTGGAGTGTGTGTTTATTTTTTAAAACACTGGATAACTAAGTCAAGTTGTCTCTAGTTTGAAAAAGCCAACATTATTTCTCCTCCTTGTCTCTCTGAGTTAGGTTACAAGTTTTAATTGCTTTATTGCTTGCCAGCATCCCTCCCACAGCCTCTCTGCCTCATCCAGCACACAGAATATATGGTGCTAATCTTGATGAGTCTTTCCCTGTCCCCTTGTTGTGGAATATGTGGCATAAGGCCATGAATTTCCTGTACGGTACTCCAGAGCTTGCTTTAAAAGAAAAACTGATCATTTCAACATGGATTTTGATTTCTTTTTTTTTCCCTCTGATATTTCACAAATGTTTGCGAACATGTGTTCCAGTACTAACATACTAACAACAGCTCCTTCCCATCTGCAAGTGCACCACTACTTGTGTTCCAGGCTTGAAGAAGTCCCTTTTGTGTTAGGGTTGAATTGGGCGATCCCTACCTGGTCACCTTGGGCTCTGGGCAGGTCTTGTCTGCCAGTCACCTTGGTAAGCCAGGTCTTGGCTTGGGACCCGCTGTTTGTTGCTCTCAGTGTCGATATTCCCATTCCACAGTGGCTGCTGAAACAAGGAATGTGTGGATACCCTTGTGGAGTCAAAAGCATGATCTGTCTAGAGCACTATCCCGTCTGGCAGTTGCTAATGGTACGTGCCAAGGGAGGAGCAGAGAAATAGGGCAGATACACAGTGGTGTTTTGCCAGAACCTTTAGCCTAGCCTGCAAATCAGAGATTCTAGGGATTTTCAGCTGTGAGCTACCTAGCTACTTTTGAAAGCGGTAGCATCTCCAGAGTTTTGTGACACGGAATTCCACAGGTTTTTAGTTGCAAAAAACACTCCATCTGTCTGTGTTCTCTTTTTTTTTTTTTTTTTTTTTAAGTCTGCTTCTTGCTGGTGTCATTGGGGTAGGATTCAGCTCTGGACTAAAAAAAAACAAACTGTGTGAAGGTGTTTGAATGCAGGTGTCTTCCTGTCAGTGCTGACAGCAGAGCTGAGAGCAATTCAGCTCACCATCAAGTCAGCTATAGGTTGGGATTCAGTTGCTTAAACTGGAGGTATCTGCTGTCATTGTGGGATGTGTATCCTGCCCAGTCTCCTGTTGCCACTTGACAGGTTGCAGGTATCCCGTGGAATCTCTGATATAGCTGCCAGCCTTGTGCATGCATCTAGGATGCACTAGGGACTTCTCAGATATGGCCCCTGGGTTTATCTGGTGGAATTGGCTCCTTCTGACTCGCTGCATCACCTGGCATGGGAATTAAACTGTTCAGGTGTTTTGCTCCAGTCCCCTTCCTGGCTCTGTCCTCTGTGTAATATGAAATGTCTTCTGATCTGGTTAGATCTAAAACTATGACAGGCTTCTGTGTGTACCTGACATGGCACAGAATGCACAGAATCCTGCCTGTGCTTGCTTCACTTGCAGGTGTGAATCTTCATGACCCAGCAATCCCTAATTACTATCAGATCTCAAGTCAGCTCCCCTAAAAGAAGAGAACCTGCCACGAGTATCATCTGCGGATATTTTTGTACTTAAAACTCCTTTTCGGGGCAGGGGTGGAACCTCTTCCTGCCAAGACAGATTCCCTTGAGAGGTTCCTCCCGCTGTTCCTGCTTCCTTTGCTGGGCTCCTTCCAGTTTCTGCAGCAAGGGATATTGCTGCAGACCCAGCCTCACAGTTAAAGTTGCTTGATGAAAATACTGCAACAGAAGACCTAGAAATACTACTATTTGCAAGTGTGCAATGAAGACAGTACTGTGTGGAGAAGAATATACTGATGATAAACCATGAATGAATTATTTTGTTCTAAGGTTTTAATTGATGGCCAATGAGAGCAAGTATAGCGATGCTGCTCAAAAGGATGGATGCCATTTTATTTCAAGAGTAGGCAGTCTTTGAATTGATCAACATTTCTGAAACTGCTAAATGTGTCTCCATCAGCGCATGGTGCTGACTTGTGTCTGCACTACCTTTCCCCACTGGTTCCCTGATTCTTCCTGGACTCCACAGCTCTCCCTTTGCAGTAGCAGCTGCTCCAGAGACACTCAGAAGAATTTCTATCATGGACAAACCTACCATTTCCCTGTAGCTTCTTCCCCTGCTGCAACAGAGTACTGCTGGCTGGAGTTTTGAGAGTGGGGAGAAGTGTTTTCTTGATATGTAATATTGTGAACCTTGGCTCAGGCTTTTTAGCATTTGTTGAAACAACCTGAAAATGGCTGTTGCTGTTTGCCACAATTTCAATCAGTAGATACTTGAGTGCTGTAGAGGTAACAGTTTGTGGTTTTTAGAAACAATCTATTTGCAAATTTTTGTTGCAAATGTGATGCTCAAATGTGCTGTATTTGTCTCCTGAAAGCATTTTTAATGCTGTTCCATAGCCTTATTTCCAAATAAGCATACTTAAACCCTTACTTGGTGGTTGTGTTCAAGTTCATAGTAAAGCTTCTAACCTACGCTTGCTCAGCACTTCGCTTCCAATGCACACAATTAAAGACTCCTAGATTAAACCTCATCTCCTTAAAACTACATGTGTATTCATGGCAAAATCTGAACTGGCTCTTCATTCCTGGTTTGAGTGCAAGAGTGAAAAGTACTGACTTTCTCTATTACCCAGCTGCAGAGGAAACTGAGAGGCCTCTAAAGGGGCCAGGTGTCCCTTGGCAGCATTTTGATGGTTCTTGTTTCTAATAAGCAAGCTGGATGTTGGGAGTTTCTAAGTCTGTCTGGGTGGGGGGAGAGTTGTTCTGTTATTTACAAATCTAAATGAAGATTGCTGAGCTTTTTTTGTCTCCTCTTTCTTATGCCAGTTCTTGGGTTTTTTTGTCTTACTATACTGGGTTTGTTCACTGCATTTTCTACTGCACCACAAAGTCACTTAAACAGCTTGGATCAAGACACCAAATAGCGGTGAAGTTTTGGACAGAGTCAGAGATCACATTTTGCAAACAGCTGTTGTGGTGGAAGACAGCAGTAGCCCTTTCAGCAGGAGCAATCTTTCTGAACCAAAGCAGTCAGATCTGGAAGGACTCGTGATGTTAGAAGAGTTAATGCAAAAATCAAGTATCCTATTGCTGCTATTCCTGGTAACTTGATATTTCAAAATGTCCTGTTAAATAGATAGATGGGACTTGCTGTAAACTGAAACGCAAGAATGCTGAGGTTATGGGTGCAGCAATAATGTTTCCTTGATGCATGTAATATTTAGGAAGGGTTTGCTAAGCCTACTGTTTACAACTGATTAGCAAAATATTCCCAGGAATCTCCAGTTGTGCCGGAGATTTGCTTAACCAAATTCTTATCTTAACCAGTAGTAATTTGCAAAAAGATCCCAGAGGGAGTAGGAGCGCAGGTTATGAGCTGTCCTAATACACAGGAGCACGTTTGATACCCCCTGTTCCTGGGCAAGACACTGCAAAGGGCTGGTACTCCAGCGCTGGTTGGCAGGGAGCCTCTTTCCACCCACCAGCTTCAAGTGTATCACCAGCGTCAGCAGTCAGTGTGTCATCTACCCATCATGTAATACTAGTATATAAAAGAATCTGCTTCTGCTGTGCAAGTTATTCTGCTACCCATTTTAATGGCAACATGGATGAGTTACACACAAAAGTACTGAGGGAGTTGACAGATGTGCTCACCAAGCCTCTCTCCATCATTTACCAGCAGTACTGGCTAATGGGGAAGGTTCCACTGGATTGGAGATTAGCAAATGTGATGCCCATCTACAAGAAAGGCTGAAAGGAGGATCTGGGGAACTACAATCCTGTCAGTCTGACCTTGGTGCCAGGGAAGGTCATGGAGCAGATCTTCTTACTGCCATTACACACCATATACAGGACAACCAGGCAATTATCAGGCCCAGTCATCATGGGCTTAGGAAGGCAGGTCCTGCTTGATGAACCTGATCTATTTCTATGACAAGATGACTGTCCTGGTGGATGAGGGAAAGGCTGCCTGGACTTCAGCAAAGCCATTGACACTGTTTCCCACAGCATCCTCATGAAAAAAATGTCTGCCCTGGGCCATAGACTCTGCTGGGTCAAACACTGGCTGGATGTCCCGGCCCAAAGAGTCATGGTGAGTGGAGTTAAATCCAGTTGGCGGCCAGTCACAAGTGGCATTCCTGAGAGTTCACTATTGGGACCACTTCTTTTTAACATCTTTATCGGTGACCTTGAGGAGGTAGAACGCACCCTTGGTAAGTTTGCAGATGATACCAAGTTGGGTGGGAGTGTTGATCTGCTTGAGGGTAGGGAAACTCTGCAGAGGGACTTGGACAGGTTGGATGAATGGGTTGAGGTCAATTGTATGCACTTCAACAAGGCCAAGTGCTGGGTCTTTCACTTGGGCCACAACAACCCCAGGAAATGCTACAGGCTTGGAGAGGAGTGGCTGGAAAGCTGCTCTGCAGAAAAGGACCTGGGGATGTTGATCAGCACCCGGCTGAACATGTGCCATCAGTGTGCCCAGGTGTCCAAGAAAGCCAAAGTCATCCTGGCCTGTATTAGAAATAATGTGGCCAGCAGGACCAGGGAGGTGATTGTCGCACTGTTCCTGGCACTGGTGAGGCTGAACCTTGAGTACTGCATTCAGTTTTGGGCACCTCAATACAAGAAAGACGTCAAGGTGCTGGAGCAGGTCCAAAGAAGAGCTACTAAGCTGGTGAAGGGCATGGAGAACAAGTCTAATGAGGAGTGGCTGAGGGAACTGGGGATATTTAGCCTGGAGGAAAGGAGGCTGAGGGGAGACCTTATCGCTCCCTACAACTACCTGAAAGGAGGTTGTAGAGAGGTAGGTGCTGGTCTCTTTTCACAAGTAACTAGCAACAGAACAAGAGAGAATGGCCTCAAGCTGCACCAGGGGAGGTTTAGACTGGACATTAGGGAAAATTTTTTTTCACTGCAAGGTTTATCAGGCCTTGGAACAGTCTGCCCAGGGAGGTGGTTGAGTCACCATCCCTGGGTGTGTTTAAAAGCCTTATAGATGTAGTGCTTGGAGACATGGATTAGTGGTGGACTTGAGCAGAGTTAACGGTTGGACTTGATGATCTTAAAGGTTTTTTCCAACCTAAGTGACTGTATGATCTGAACTAACTAAAACAAGAGCATAACTCCTTGACAGTATTACACCTGCCTGTTTACATGCACACAAATTCCTTTCAAAGTGTTTTGAAATAAGGTTGGCTGCAGGTGTCTTGCGTGGGCAGGAAAAAAAAAATTGCTCTGGCTGAAGGACTCCTGAGATGTGCCAAGCAGGCAAGGACTGCAGCTCCATAACTGGCATGCAGTAGGTTAATTCTGTTGGAAAATGTAAATATTTCCTGCCCAGTTTCATCCTTTGTGGCTTGGGGCACGTATCTGCGACTCTGGTGGTAGGAGGGGACCGTGGTGCAGGGTCTGTGTGGTGCCTGCCCCTCTGTTGGGTGCAGAGGGTGTTTTCAGAAGCCATGCACCAAACAGAGCAGACTCCTTGGCTGTCCTGCGTGTGGGCTGTACGACCCGAAACACCGCACATCCGTGTGGGAGGAGGTGTGCTTCATTTCGAGTATAATTATGTGGCCACGTAAAACTGCTTAGGAGAACAAAGAGGAGAAAGAACGCTCTCCTTATGTTACCAGTAACATAAAGATGTTGCTGGTTTTGATCAGTGCTTTTCCTTAGGATAGGACTAGGCTTCTTATGACTAGAAATGTGGTATTACCTAGTCCGGTTAAGCCTGTCAGATGTTTTGGGCTCTTGTTAATTTTCCAATAATGTAAATTAGTAAGATGTACTAGATTGAGAAATTACAAACAAAATGTAGCTTACTGAAGCAAAACTGGGAGGTGTGGTGGCACCTCAAGTTGTGCACCGCACAGCATTATCTTTTCGTAGGATCGCTTGCATCCTTTGTAGTTTGCTTGTTTAGGTTGCCTCTGTTCTTTTTCTAAAATGTTGATTTTATAATAGCACAGCCAGCTATGGCTGGCATCTGCCCACTTTTAATCAAATGGGTTTTAGGATACAAAGCTTGTAGTAAGCTCCCTTTAAGTTCCCGTGTTTCCACACTTTGATGTTGCCATCTTATTTTTTCTAAAAACATATATTTCCCGTGTGTCTGCACACATGGGACACCAGCTTATGTCACCTTGGTATGTTTATAGAGCCTGTGTAAGTAACTGCACTGATTTTCATCACATTTCACTAATTACTCTAGTAAATGACTGCATGAATAACTCTGCTGATTTCATTAGGACTTACTAATGAATGGTTTTAATAATCAGCGACTAGGCTCTACTACCTTGAGAGAACTTTCTTAGGGTCAGGGATGCCTCCTGTTCAAGGGTGCCACTTTTTACCATGCTACCATAACTTTCTGCATTCGTAATACAAGTTTGTGAGAAGTGACTTGTTGTGTGCTAAATGAATGCCTTTTGAGAAATAGAAAACTGAGTATCTTCTCTGTGCCATTCTGTTGACTGCAGTTCTTGTGCCTTGCCTTATACTGTGGTATTGCCTACCCAGGATGCTGCGTAGGAAACAACAGTATGTTCCTCTCCCCCTTCCCTGCCCCGTGCCACGTGGCATTACAGAATAGTTTTATACGTGAACCAGTGATGTTTGTTAATTTGAAGAATTTTTGTTAATCGGGTTACAGAAAGGAGCTACTGATAGAAATTTGGTTCAATTTCAGTATTCTGGCTATATGGCCTGTACAGGTTTGGAACAGGAGGAAAAAAACCCCCCACTTTTTAATTCATTACATGTTTGATCGAGGTGTGTAAAGCTGTTGCCCTTCAGGCGTGGCAAGTCTGCAGTTGGAGAGGTCTTGTTAAAAGGTCTATGTTATATATATATATATCTCAGTGGAAGAGTGGATATGAACTGCCTGATCTATTTTCAGGGCTAACGCTTTTGTATTTGTCAGAAGTTCCAGTTATCATAGAATCACAGACTGTTTTAGGCTGGAAGGGACCTCTAGAGGTCATCTGGTCCAACCTCCCTACACAAGTAGGGACATTTCTACCTTGGGCAGGTTGCTCAGAGCCCTATCAAGCCTGACCTTGAATGACTTTAGGGATAGGGCCTCCACCACCCCTCTGGGCAGCCCATTCCAGTGATCTATCACCCTCATATTAAAGAACTTTCTTCTAATATCCAGTCTAAATCTCTCCTTTCCTAGCTTAAAACCATTGCTCTTTGTCCTATCATTACAAACCCTTTTGAATAGACCTTTCCCCACCTTCATGTAGGCCCCTTTCAGGTACTGAAGGTCACTATAAGGTTGCCCCAGAGTTTTCTCCAGGCTGAATATCCCCAACTCCCTCAGCCTGTCTTCATAGGAGAGATGCTCCATTCCCCTGATCATTTTGGTGGCCCTCCTCTGGACATGCTCCAATATGTCTACATCCTTCTTGTG
>JANHGN010023776.1:0-40832 GCA_024605025.1 Megaceryle maxima | reverse complement strand
GGAAAGGAAAGGAAAGGAAAGGAAAGGAAAGGAAAGGAAAGGAAAGGAAAGGAAAGGAAAGGAAAGGAAAGGAAAACCACAACCACAAACAAACAAAACACAAACCAAACCAACCAACCAAAAAAACAGACAAAAAACAAGAACAAAAACAAACAAACAAGCAAACAAAAGACAAAAACAAACCCCAAGAGAATTTATGTGCTTGTTTACTGAATACCATCAACACTTTTCTGCTGCTCTTGACACTGGTACAGAGGCAGTAAAACTGAAAATCAGAGGACTTAATTCCTGAATGCAACTGCAAATGCATTTTCGTTCTGAATTCCAAATGAAAATCATAGGTGAATGTAGAATAGCTCTGGAATCATTAGGGATACTCAAGATGTCAGAAGAGTGTGGAGCAAAAAAAAAAAAAGCAACAGGAAGAGTTTTGGTTCTTGAGTGAAGTGGACAGGAGTGGAAGGTAGGACTGAATGGGTATCTGCATTACCAATGCTAATTGATGTCTGATGATACCATCTTTATTAAGGCCTTTTTCACTTAGAGGGGAACACTCTCATAGCTTCTCTTAAGTAAGGAAAATTCCAGAATTTCTACAGATGCTGAAGATGTTTGTAGGTATAATGAGGATTTAACTTGTAACAGGTCATGGCATGAAGAAATACCAAAGCATATGTTTTTATTTCTGTGTCATTATTGCACATACTTCCCTTACCCTTAAAGCAAGGTGTCACAGAACTAGAAAAGAAATATCTTTCTTCTGTGAGCACAAGGACTCAATAACAGCAACCTGTCCCTAAGATTATGGCACTACAAAACATGGTCACAAACCACACTGATTCACCACCTACTGCATTCTCCATTCACTAGGATGGCAGCTTACAGCTATGTTTGTTATTGAGAAATACCTTATAGTCCAAACCAGGTCAGGCTGAACCTGTGGTTGACTCAGAGAGGGGTAATCATTCCATTCAGTGATTATTTGAGAAAAGACCCTATATTGACAAGCTATCTGATGGATGAGTGGGGATGTTTTTCACCTTGTATCTGCCTGGCAAGGGCAGTGCTCGAGGTCTTGAATTATGTGCCAATTACAACTCACTTCCAAGAAACAGGCTGAAGTTAAAAATGTAATTAGCTCCAACTTGATCCAAATAACTATTTACTTGGTTACTGAAACCATCATATTTTGAACAGTGGAAAACTTTTAATATTATGATAACAAAAAGTTAATAGTATCATTAATGCTATTCTACTACAATAAAAAAAAAAGAGAACAAGAAATCTACTTTAATCCAAGTAGTGATACTAATAGCACAAGGTGTTGAACATTGTACTTGGAATTATACTTCCTGATTATATACATCCACATAATACAGTCATGCTTAAAAATGTTAGTGAATATAGAAAATATACCAATATTGTATTTGTTACTTCACCACTGCAATTAATAAACTTTAGAAAATAAAAATCTGTGCATGAATAGTTACTTATTAAAATATTAAAAGTTACATTTTAGTTAAAGTTACAGCTGTTCCTGACTGAAAAAAAAATTTCTCTATAAATTAAGAGTAGTGATTCTGCAGGTTCATAATCAGAAGGAAAATTCCCAGAGTAATAAATCTTAATAATAATAATAATATTTCTTAATAATAATAATAATTAAAAAAAGATAAAAATTGGAGGAATGGTGATCTTCCAAAGAGGAAAACTATACATCCTTATACTTGCCTATATTCATAAAGATAAATATCTGCAGACAATTTTTTCTAAAAGTGAGTTTGATAGCCCAATAATAAATGAAACATTTCTGAAGCAGCATTCCTAATTCAACATATTATTTCACTTTTTGTGTAGTATGCTAATTTAAGATGAACAAAACCACAGGAGGTGGTACATTTGACGTAATCTATATCAGGACTCACAACAGAAGGTCACACATTTAATATGATTATTTTAAAAGAAAAAGATAAAATTATCAAAGATTTTCTAATGAGCTCTTCTAATGAAAAAAGAGAGTGTTTCATCCTTGTCTTTAGTTCTGTGTAGAAACACTAATGTGAATATCTCTATTTTACATGAAAGTACAAGATGAGTTAATTTTTCTCAGATGTATTAATGGTAAATTATTAAGTATGGGTAGGGCATATTACATCTTAACTCTGACCTGTCTGAGATCAGTTTTGAATCCTGTGTCCAGTCTGACTATCAAACCTTTACAAAACTTATTAAGATCCAAAAAAGTTTCAGAAAAGAACCACAAAACTTACTTTGAACCTGGAAAGGAAATGGTGCAAGTGCTAAAGTAGTTTCTAAGAGAAAAAGGTGAAGTTCTTATACAAAGATTAAAAATTCATTTACATAGATTAACAATATCTGATGCTACATAATGTTCAAAATCTTGTAAATAGGTAAAGGTATTATATAGGTAGCTCTTGAGCTAAACAGAAACAAAATCCCAAAGCAGATACACATTTCTAGCACTGAAAGGCAGTGCCACTGTGCCAAAAGGTGTTGTGATGAATCTTTAAAATGTGGTTTTACATTGAGATTACTTTTTAAATAGGAATGTTTTAGGTCTACTAATTATTGGCTCAATCAAAAAATTCTAACATTAAAAAAGTGATTGCTGCTTAAAATGTTCCTATAAGAGAATGGTAAGGAAGCAAAGAAAAAATAAGTAGCATTTGGAGTGTGACTTTTAGCAGATTATTATGATTTTTGCAATGATAATTCAAAGGTTATGTCTTCTCACTGAATGGGTCAGCATCTCAGATGATCGAGAATTCCTTCCTGTCTTAATGACATTTTTATTACTGCTGAGCTATTAATGCAATGGTCAAATGAACTACATTTCAGAATATCTCAATTGCCAACATACTAAACAAAAATTTCAGTTATACCTATACTTCTAAAAACAACTGCTTGTGTTCTGGTAACCTCATTCATCTCTTACTACTTATCCAACCTTAAAACTGGCCAGAATGTGAACTCTGAGCTTTGTGAAGATGAATAAGAGGAAAGAGCTCTAACCTAACTTAAAATCCCATACAATTTTCAAGCATGGCATTTACATTGTGACATTTGTTTAAGAGGAAGACTTTTATTTGTAAAATAAGTATCGGAAGTCTTAAATTCAAAGTTCATTAAGATAATCTAGATTGACATTGTATAAAATATACACAATGAACATATGAAAGTAGTATTTTTTCAAATATATTAATAAACATAGAAAATTCTAATGGTTTAAAATCCCTTTTAATACCAGCTGCAAATTATAAACAAAGCAAATCAGACCTCCAAGGCACCTCATATCCTTGGGATCTTGCTAGGTGTTAAGTAGAAAACACTTTTTTGAGGGTACAGGTACTTTTGCCGTCTTGCAAATATAAATTAAAATCTCAGATTTTGAAGGAGGCAACTCAGATGGCATGTTAATGTATTTTAAATATTTAACATGTAAATCCTAAGGCTAAATAAAATTTGCATCAGTGTGAAAAAAATATTCTTTCTAATGAAAAAATATTCAAGAACTTTACTCAGATGTTAGATTACTTTCCAAGTGGACATCCTCCAATAGCGGCAGAATACGGTCTCATCCTCCAGTGAGTATGTCTAATGTAAGGAGTTCAAAGGCACCCCTTTTTATAAGTGTCCCAGTAAACATTCATGCAGCTGTGAGGTGTGACAGTCCTTACATACTGCACATAGCTCATCTTTTTCTTCACCTTGAAAGTAATATATCTTTCATTTTGGCATTGTGGGTCATTCAGACTTTCTCCAGAAATTTTGCTTTCCCCTCTCATCACATGCATGCGCAGAAACTCGTTTTTTTATATTTGGTCAATCCCATCAAATATTTCAACACAAGATTATGTAACTTCTTATGTATGTAATGGCATGATTGTCTTTGCAACAGCACACCATCACTGAACACAAAAGGTTGTCAGCCTGATGAAAAAGGGTAATAGGGAGACAAAAAAAATTAGTGTCAAGTGGATTTCATGTAACAGTCCTATTCCCCTCCAATGGGGATATTTAAAGAAATCTATTTATACAAAACATAATTTGGAAATTAAGTTTGTCGCAAAATGCAAAACTAAATGAGTTTTACTCAGGTACAGACAAGATGAACCAGGTCTGTGCTGATACCCTCCTATCAAGCCTTCCTGATGTAGGGGTAGACGTTAGAGTACAAAAGTCTATTCTGATGTATCTACAACATTTGGATAGTGTTATGTGTTACCATAATGCATATGTCCAGTGAAAATGTCTTCTGTTATGTCCTAAACAATTCACTTCTTGAGTAACCCATTCTCTTTTCTGCCTTAGATGTACACGTTTATTTTGTTAGAGTTTTCTCTATTAGAATTTGCTGTGAGAAATGAGTGTTAAACTTGCACTTTTTCTATGCAAAAGTACAAAATATTTCCTACAATAACTTTGATATAACTACTGGGAAATAAATGTCTGCTTAAGAAACAGATATTCACCTGATTTAATCTCTTTTTCTTTCATTATCTCACATTATCAACAATGAGAAGACAGCTGCTGTAGCCTGCTTTAGGTGATGCAAGTTTTATCTGTCTGAAGTATAATAATTTTTGGATTATTGATCTAAAAATGAAAATATGCCTGGAGAAGCGTATATAATTATGTTACTGTAGTGTTGTTATCAAAAAGTGACAGTAAGGGCTACCAGAAACAAAGATTGAACAAATACAATCAGAAATTACTTCTGGAGATGTCACTGGGGAAAATGACTGCAAAAGCCAAAACCAAAGATGTTGTATCACATTGCATCATCTGCCTCATTAGATTTAGGCAGCATTCAGTCTGGCTGGACTGAATTTTCTACCAGGTGCTGAGCAATCCATCAATAGCTACCAGAGAAATAGGTCAGAGAACTAAAGAAAGACTCTCCTATTAAAAATAAAATAAAAACCCAACCAAACCAAACAAAACAAAAAACCCAAACAAAGAAAAAAAAACAACAAGAAAAAACCCCCCACCAACAACAAAAACCCAAACAAAAATCTAAACAACAACATTCTTTTTCTAACTTTAAGACAGGCAATCATTTGTTATTTTATATGCAGAAATTTGGGCAGAGAATTCAGGAAGGAGCAACAGTGCAATGTGAAATACACAAACGCTAATTCCAAATAAGGTTATCTAGAATACTTTCAGTGATGTTGCTTAATCTTTCACCTTCAATATAAGATCACATAGGACTAGAACAATTTACAGATTTAACTGACCTAATCGGGCAACTGAAAAAAAAAAAAAAAACCACCAGGAAAATTTAACAAGTGAGAGCACAAGAAGGTAAAAACTGGAAATAAGCCATTTTTTGATGTGATTATTGTGATACTGATTCACAAGGGTCTACCACATGAAATCTTACAGTGAAGTGCAGAAGATAGTATATCGATTAGAGATTAGCCAAAGCAATTAGCAGACTGAGTTAATCATATTACAGAGCTCATAATTATAGCAATTGAATGACATACCAAAGCCTAGTAAGATTTTCACAGAGATCCTATCAAACAACAGAATATAATGATATATGTAATGTGTGATGTTAGTGAGACACTGTCTTGAAACTACATGAAATAAAGTCCCTAAAATTTGGAGTTACTATTTTCTAATAAAAAAGACATTAAGTTAAATATTACATAAATTATATATTAAATATCCTTAAATTAGAAAGATATGAAGTGAAAAGGGGACTGGAAATTAACTTAAAAGACTCTCTTTGCATTATACCTGAGCAAAATGAATGCAGTCTGAATTTAAAGAGTTCATAACTAATATAATCAACTAATATATAAACACCATATATCCTTGATGTGTCAAAAATCCTGACTTTCTGAAGCTGAGGAACATTTTGAGAGAGGGTGACTGATGGGAAAATTATACAGAAAAAAAAAAGATATAAAATTAGGAATTCTATAGGAAGATGTATTAGAAAGCCAAAATGTTGCAATATTGCAATAAAGAGAGAAGCTTTGGTTAAAAACTCATTTCCCTTCTGTGTATAGTAGCTGTATTAGTTATAAATGTGACAGTGATTGTGAACACATGGAAAAAAGGGAAATAATATGAATGAATTACAATGTTTAGAAAACTTACACAGGAAACTAAAGGCAAAGGAAAAAATCCATTATTGAATAAACTTTTAGAATTTATGTTTGGATTTGTTATTTCTAAAATGCATTAGGAACAAATGTAAGCATATTAACAAGGATAGCATCACAGAGATAATACAGGAAGTGTAGTTGATCTTCCTGATTTCTGAGACATATATCAAGTGGCCGACACAGAGCTAATGGCCAGAAAATATATACCACCTACTAAAAAGGGAGGGTAAATCTGGGAGTGATGCAGAGGAACAAATATGGTTGACACTAGGTGAAGATAAGATGAAATAATTAGAATCAGACACTGGGTTTTAACAATAGCAAAAAGGAGGAAATGGTGAAATTAAGGGATTTTTTTTCTTCTCTTGTCATCTTCAGAACATATCAGAGTTTTGGATCCACCTGACCTAACTTTAGAAAGCCTGCAACTCTCACAACATGATAATATCACTAACCTTAATGGATAGATCCCAAATGAAAACATCCCTTGTTTTCACTCGCTCTCCATTATTCGAGTGTATTTCATGGTTTAGTCAAAACATGCTATGGTGATCATCAAAAAAAGCCAATGGATGAAAATTATTGTCCTGTGGCATAAAGGACTTTAAAGCAGATCATCTGACAACTCCTTTTATTTCATGTATCAATATGTGAAATTTACTACTCTCTGGCTTCATTTTCCTGATATCACAGAATGTCAAGGGCTGGAAGGGACCACGAAAGATCATCTAGTCCAAACCCCCTGCCAGAGCAGGATCACCTAGACCAGATCACACAGGAATGCATCCAGGCAGGTTGACATATTTGCATAATTAGATTTACTGTTGTAAAGCATTTTAATTTTTACAGAAAAAAAATAGTGCAGAGAGCATTATTAGCACTAATATAATTCTACACAGAATAGGTATACCCAATCTCAGTACTCAGGTTATTTTCTTCTGCTTACCAAGTTCAGTATGACATTTTTCCCCTAATCATTGGCAAAACTGTGTTCTTAGAAAATGTTTACTCTTCTACTCAGTAGACCATGAAACTAATTAGCTCTAAATATCTTGCTTAAAAAAATCCATAACATCAGTTTAAGTTTTATTGGGTTTTGATAATCAGAAAATACATTGATTTTTTTTTGCTATTTCAGCCTTAAGTACGGAAAAGTAATAAATGTTCTTAAGACTTGGTAGAAATTGTGCATATTTCAATTTATACCACCCACATTTACTGATAGCTAAGATAGTTAAAAAGTGAAAAAAAGAGAGAGTCAGTAAATGTAGGCAGGGGGCATTTATAGATTTTCATTAAAAGGGAATTCAGCCCTTGAGGAGAATATGTAAAAGTAAAGGCATTTACAGTGATAGGCAAACACTGTGAGATATATAATTTTCCATTGATTATGGTGGCTCTTTGACAGTAGAAATGTAACACTTACTTATTCAAAGTAAATAAATAAAATAGATACTTTGAAAACATAAATTCTATATTGAGTTGCTGGTAGGAGGTATTATACCCAGGTTATTCTCATAATACTATAAGAGTAAAAATGAGCAATAAGGTTATAGATTTATTCCATTTCATAGTAGATGAGACAACTTCCATTCATTCAAAGTCCATTCTATATAAGATAACTAATAACCAAACTGCAACAGGAATGAGCCCCTTTTGTTCATGAACTGCATCGCAACTGTTCACCGCAGAGGAAAGCTGGGAGTTCTCTGACCAACTCTCTTCTTATTTGGGTCCAATATTTTTGCTTTGTTTTTTAGTTTAATTATAAGCTACTAAGTTTAAAAAGGTATTGTACTGATAACTCGAGTGCAGTGCCCCTTATCAATCTATTTCTTTGACATCTTCATTTGCAGTTACATTATTTGTCTACTTTGATCTCTGTGGATGTGAAGCACTAGAAAAGCACATTAGGAGTGACAACTAGCCTTGAGAACTCCACTCCTTCAGCAGACACTGACCTGAAAACACTAGAATGTTTTTCAGTAACAATGGACCAGATTTCAGAGTATGATTCAGAGATGTCAGGCTGCTTAAAGCAGGCAACTAAGGGCTGAAAGCACCTGTTACAAATTGCCTTGACTAGCAAGTTTCTTTTCTTACCTGCCTATTTCTGTCTTTTGAAACTGCATCCAGAACTTGAAGCTTCTAGTATGAAAAAAAAGACAAGTGGAAGAGTTTTCCTCTAATTCTTTCTACCCAGTAGTGGCCCGCTGACCAGTTGTGCAGGATGCAAAAACTGGTCTGATGCTCACATGTGTATAGTTCCAAATCAATTACAACACATGCTGCTGTCTACAAATGACTTGCTAGTACTGTTTGAGTAGAAACATTTAATCAAGGAAAACTTCACTGGAGTTCTGTGTAAAAGACTTCTATCTAGTTCTCACTATCTCACATATGACTAGTTGTTTCAACAGCTGGTTTAATTCAGTTTATCTTGTTATATATGAAGAATTAATTGAACAAATTACTTCAATGGAATGCCTGAAATTGCTTATATTAAAATTTCTATCTCTTTTTTGTTTGCACAGTGTCAGCTCTGGCTAACCATTTCACATATTTGTCCATGATTGCTTTCATACTTCATAATTCTGTGCATAACTCTCTTTGACATCAAGACAGATCTTAAGAAAAGAAAAATGACAAAAGAGCCTTTGTATTTACTACAAGTTATTTCTAGTATGAAGTGCTAGTTATGAATCCTCTGAAATTAGCATTCCTACATTTCCATCCATGAATGACACTGCAAAGAGGGACATGGAAATGTGGAAATTCCCATCAGATCATACCCTGGATGACTAAACAACTTCAGCAACTGGTAATTTCAAAGCAACCTCAAGTAACTTTCACAGTTTTTCCAATCATATCCAGTCCTTGTCTAAAAAAGCTGTAAATATCACAAGCAACTCCCATTGTATCCATGGTTTTGCTCTGTGTTCCAGCTGAGGAATGGGAAGTTGTCAATAGCCAGGATTATTAAAATGGAATTAGAAGCTTCTTTGACATTTTAAAGGAATCAAATGTTTCAGTAATTTAACTCAATTATTTTAATTTTAGCTATAAAGTTCTAGTACTGCCTCTACTACTCTCAGGGCTCCTAAACAGGGAGATGAGATAGATATCAATAATAAAGAAACATGGATTCCACATTTCACAGTAACATATATGATTACCTCTACACCATATTTTTTTCATGTAAGAGGTACTGAGTATTTCTCAACAAATGGTATTTTTATGTAAATATCTTTGATCACTCAAAACCATCATACTGCTTCTCCTAACATCCCTAACAGTGTAGGTTTCAGTGCTTTTATCGATGAAGAAGAGTTTATTTTGCTGTTTATTTCATTAATAAGTGATTTAGCTTTTGAAAAAGGTTTCCCAAGAAACATTAGGACAAAAACATTTTAACTTAGGAAAGGGATGATCATATGATGCTTCAACTGCTCTGTCTCCAACAATTTACCCAAAATAACTGACATACAAGGAAGATACTTACATACAAAACTTCTTCAATATCTTTTTTCAAGTTCACATGGTCCTTATACATGAAGACCACAACTGTTTCAGAAATGCAGAAGTATGATGAAATAAACTGAAATACTGTATACTGCATAATCTTAAAATGTTAATATACTGTATATTCAATTTTCTCAGTTCTTGTATCTCACTTTAATTGTGAATTACTTTCGGAAAAACCTGCCATACAGGAACAAATATGATTAATTTTAAATTTATATCCAAGTATATCTAAGAAGAAACTTTCCTGGTTAAGTATCAATATTCCTTACTCCTAAAATGTTACTGTCTTAAAAAATCAGTAAAGTTTATTAAGGAGGACGTAACCTGATTTATGACAAAGTCTGTGCAATTCACAGTCCATGAGAGTGAGTAAATCTCTTCTGCTCCTTATTACTTCAGGAGCTGCCATACAGTATTAAAAACATCTATTTGAAAATACTTTTGTAACAACAGTAAAACCACTCAGCAGTTAAAGGCAACTAGGCAAAACCACAGAAAGCATACTGTGATCTACAAGAGTGCAATACATCATAAAATAATATTTAACCTAGATATAAAGTCTCTGCAAACCACAGCCTACAAAAGTGTATATATCTATTCTGCTACTTATCACTTTAAGAGCTGTCATACAATATTAAAAACATCTATTTGAAAATACTTCTCCTATAACAACATCAGAATCACTCAGCAGCTGAAGGCAGCTGGGCAAAACCACAGATAGCATGCTGTTATCTGAGTGCAGTACACCAGAAAATAAGTTCAAGCAAGTATTTTGGTTTTTTAATTTACATTTTTATTCTGAAAGGATTTTATTATTTTAATCAATACTTTAAATAATTACATAATACTAATATTCCATACAAAAATTCTATAATTTGTATGGAAGAGTCTGAAGAAAGCAGAGTATTACTTACACTCATGACAGTTGTTATGACACTGAAAAAAAAGAGATTTTGCTATTAATTTACATAAATTGTATCTGATTCTTTCAAATGAATGTGGAAGTGGTTCACAAAGTTCAGAATCATGATAACACAGAGTAGGAAGGAAGGAAGGTAAGTTAGCTTCAAGCTTTTGTCACCATGGAAAGGACCAATTCTGAAACCTAGATCTCAACCAAAGCTTCAGTATGGTTTAGTATGTTCAGATTTAGGATCCTGTGCTGGGTGCACTGTGTTACAGATTATTAGTGACTCTGTGAATGATTTCCAGATAGATGTAGGATGTGTTTAATATGCCATAAGCTATTAATTTGTATGAGACATGTGAAAAGATTTCATTGAGGCATATTAACCTTTGAGAAAAAGAATAATAAAAAAAAGGGATATCGCAATTGTCCTTATAACAAAACAACATTTTCAGAAAATTGTGACCAACTTCCTCACCAATTTCTGGAAAAGCACATGGGTAGTCTGAATACACCTGTAAAATTAATTTTTTCTTAACACTCTACTTAAAACTACTCTAACGTTTGCACAATTTTATGATTAATATATTTTTCATTCATGGGTGAAAATGAACTTACAAAAATCATGACAATTTTTTCAACTCCCTGGTAAAAGTGTATAAATCTTTTTTTTCTCTTGTAATGAGTTCAGACCTTCTCAAGTTCAAGAAAAAAAGTGGGAAATAATCCTGCACTGTTCTTGAACTACAAGAAAATAGATTTTTAAGTCCGCATAATTTAGCTAGGCCTTATTTTCATACATCATTGTTTATATCTATTACTTGCACATGCCTTTTATCTCATTCATAGCAACTGAACACCGTAGAGGATTGTATGCCTTCCTGTGTTTTCATCTAGCTGACATCCTGAAAACCCGTTCTGCACGAGGTAAGAAGAAACTTTAAAATTCCATGCACATGCAGATTGTCAGTTTTTGGGCCAGTGAGGCAGACAAAAGAGGTAGCTGCATGATAAACTTATTTCTTACAGAAAACTTACACCCACTGGTAGGCAGCTTCACTGTATTTCTAATTGGCTTTCCCTTATCAGATTCCCCAGTCATAAAAACAAGTACAGACAACAACCGAGTGCTAAATTTTGCCAGGGAACCCAACTAGATGTATGAATCAAACTCAACAGAGCACACATAAGCCTGCTGATCAACCTAAAAAGTACACATGGCTTCCCCCCACCAAATCTCTGCAGCCTCTAATGCTGGAGGTAACTTTTATCATAACCTTTCTCAAGGTGATTGACATTTCAATTTACAACTGAACACAAAACAAAAAAAGCAAAAGTTCATGCATTTGAAGAGAATCTCTCCATTGTCATTTAAACCGAATATAGTGCATCCTAATGGATACATACATTCTTTATAAAAATGCTCTTGATAACCCACTTTTCTAAGTCCATGCAGGGTTTTCAGATTCTGTAACCAATACTAGCAAGTCCACACAAGACACCACCACAGATAAATAGTTGTGCAAACTTCCTTATTTAAAATCACTTGAAGAGAAGACTGCTTTTCTTGAAAGGGTTACATAAACAGGATTATTTTAGACCTTTTCATAGGAGCAAATTTTGCTTACATTCTTACTAGTTAACATACAAATCCACAATCTCTCAGTCAACAAAGTTCCCCTTTTCATAGGCATAAGTATATACACTGTACTCAAATGCTACCTTACAAGAAGATTTGAGAAAACAATATTTCTTCCATATTTGAGAAACAGACTATTTCAGTCTGGAACCCAATAAAACACTGAGATATAATGAATATCATTACATTATGAACCATGCTGCAATAGGTGTTTTTGTAGACTAATTCTTCATATGGAAAAAATAACAGCACTTTTAGTAATATGGTAAAAATAATTAATATTCCACTAGCTTTTACATATAAAAAGCACATTTAAAGTAAAGTAAGCTTCTTATTTTTAATTTTTGGTGATTTATATAGAAATAATACTGCTAACAAGAAAGGACGTGATCTGTCTAAGATAAACAAAGCACCAAGCAATAAAACTTACACCTGATTGCCCTAAGTGAATGTTAAAGTTGCTTATTTTGAATTTAAATATTGAGTTCTTCTTCCTCAAGCACATTTGCAAATGTTAACAGCAAATTAAATATTCAACAGGTTTTTAAATACTACAAAATATATGTAGGTATTACAACAGTGCCAGTCCAGATTATGTTGACATGAATAGATTATAAAATAATTTTGAATAGATTACAAGGCAATTCTAAGGCAATATAACTGTATTTGCATGTTAAGTCCTGAAAACTGCTTTGACCCCTACTACTTTAAATTTGTAAATTTAAAACAGGAATAACAGATTCAGATTTTAAGACATCTATCTCTGTTTAACATCTAAGTTTATACTTGCAGTATTCAGGATACTAATTTTTTCTCCTGTGAAAGAAAATCATCACAACTTTAACATCAATAACACACAACTACTGATGTGCACATAGCTCTCGAGGTGACTCAGGTAGTGCCTTGCATCCAGTTTACAGGTGGTCCTTGCCTCACCGCAAGAGAATAAGCAGAACATAAAAATGACAAGCCACTGAAAAGCACTCCCTTACCTTCTAAACCTGCTTCAATCAGCCCAAACTGTTCCAACACTTTAACAAAAAGCACAATCACGATCAAAACTGCTATCATTTCAAGACCTTCCAAGTTCATGATGAGTTAGGTCATGGTCTGACCACCGCCACTGAGAAAAGTGCTCTTCTGCCTGGCTTTCTTTGCAAAGCCATTAAACTAGGCGCAGAAGGCTCCTGCGAGGGAAGGGGGCGAGCGGGAGGGGAGCGGCAGGGAATCCATCCTGCCTACCCAAGCAGAGGCCAGGAGAAGCTTGCGGATCGACTCCGGCCTGCCGGGATCACTCGGCTCCGACACCGCCAAGCAGCCGTGCGGGAAGCGAGGGGCCGTCCGCCCGAGGACACCCCCCGCCCAGGTCTCTCGGGAAATGTCCCCGGGAAAAGCGCCGTGCAGGGAACGGCGGCGGCACATCTGGGCAGGTGCCGCTGCCGCTCCCGGGGGCAGCGTTGGTGCCGAGAGCCCGTTGCCCGGGCAACGCGGGGACCGGGACGCGCATTGGGCACGGAGGGACAGCACGGGCCTGAGAGCCACGGCAGGGAAGATGCTCGCCAGTAGCTGGAGGAGGTGAGGGGTGAAGTCGTTGCCGTGAGAAAGGTGTATTCACAGACAGCCGGAACCAGAGCCACACCTCACCAGATCGAGTTGTGGCTTTCTCGGATTATAATGGAGATGAGGATTTGACAGGGTGTGACTCCCAACTTCTCAGTTAGTTTCTCTGGGTAAAAAAGCTGCATCTGTACTATGAGATACATTCTGTTGCTTGTGGCAAGTAATACATAGCATTTTATACATACCTGTCCATTAAGAATACTCTTTTTCTTTTTAATTAAAAACAAAACAAAACAAACAAAAAAACCCCAAACAAACAAACCCCCAATGATGTTTCAAATTCTTTGAGCTTTACGAAGTATGTGGGCTTATTTGGAAATCAAAAATTGAAAGGAGCAGATTCAGAAGGAAAAGGAAAACCAAGATAATTTTTTTGAGGTTATCTCACTTCAGTAATGTTTGCTAAACAAAGTATTTTCCACTGAAAATGTTAGCAGTGAAATACAGGAATCCTAACCCCAGGACTGAACTGGCATTTTACAACAATAACAGCCACAGGCCCATCTCCAGCCGTGTGCTGTACTGTCATTGTCACGTGCAGTGCACAATGCTATTCATGGTTAAGGGTTTACTCTTTAAATACCTTAATTTAGCATCTAAGAAGGAATTTACATTATCAAAACAGTTGCATCTATTGCAGCAAAAATGATCAGGGGAACAATTGTAACAAATTTAATCCTGTCTGGTAGAGTACCATCTCCACACAGTTGGAATCAATTACTCCCAAGGGGTTGGTTTTCTTTCTTTCCTCAGGTAAGATTCAAAAACGATCACTGTGTCATATGAGAACTGGCAGTGACTTCTAAGTCCCCCAGGTATACTTGAATTATGATGGGTGTTATCATCATTGAAAACAGTGGAACGAAGTGAGAATAAGGGGGCTAACATATAGTATGGGTACAGGTTGTTTTTTTTCTACAGTGGATAGATAAATACATACAGCACAATGTTCACATGTCACTATTCTGTACTTTTTTACTCAGGTTTGGACTCCATGAAGCTGCTTAGGATTTCTCTGTCAGAAAACCTAAGGTTTAACACATTCTAAATGTTACACTTGTTTCATTTCTTCAGGCTGCTTTTCCTTGAGTACCTTTGCCTTTATTTGCTGCAAATTTTCCATTCTTCTTCCTTCTCTCATTTAATCTTTCTTCCAAAAAGGCTAAATAACTTTCCCCTCTAAGCCATTTTATCAATGGCTTTAAGGGCAATAAGTCTAATTCTCCTTCCGTGTGAGACTAAAATGGGTTAATTTATGATCAGCAGCAGCAACATAACATCTGCAATCTGTATGCCTTTACCCAAAATGTTAATACAAGCTATATTTCAGTAGATGCAACATTGCCATATGAACTGACATACTCATTTTCATTAATATTGGTCTGCTGAAAATTCTAAATGAAGATAGTTTTTAAAAAGACCCAATATTTACTACTTTTGTGACAGTCACACTTAGAGCTAAGAGCAGAAAACTGGAAAGCAGAGCTTGTGGTGTGGTTCTGCACAGAAGGGGGCTACCACTGCCCTGCAAACCTGGACCCCACAGCTGGCAGTGACTAGGCAAATACCCATGTGCCTGGGATCTGTCTCCTCAAGTATGGGCAAGGTAAATGTGTTTCCCAGTAGGTCTACTGCATCTATGGCTAAGTCCAACTATTCTTCCAAGGCACAACAGAGAAGTACAGAAGAAAGGAAGGAATTAGTATTATTGGAGTTTTACAGAGGGATGTCAAAGCACAGTAGAGATAATAACCTCCAGGAAAGACTCGGACTTTGCCAGAAAACTGCGACTAAACACAGGTTTCTCAGGCACTGTGAAAGCCATGAGAATCTCCTTTAGTTTTTCCTCTCCTTTTGAGATATGTAAGATAATCAAACATGCAGTAAAATTATTTTTGTGTGTGTGTTTTAGCAAAACTTTACAAAAGCTTACAACAGATATTTATCTTGTAGGAACACAAAATAGCACAATGCTATCTCTGATCCTTGCTTTCCTACCTGCTTAAAAATGGAGTTGATTGTTTTGAGAAACAGGGTTACAAGCTGCATAACTTAATTATCCTCTCTGCAAGTACCTGGCCAAAACCAGAGAAATGGCCAGTTGGTTTTTACTTTGCCTTCCATAAAAAAAAAAAAAAACCAACTTTATTAACTGACACATTTTATAAAACATGACAGAAAGAATGTAGCTAATGTACTTGCAAATATTGAAATCCCATTTTCTCTCTTGTCTAACTACCCAGGCCTTAATATACTGTGGAATTAAACTTGGAAAAGGTCTACAAGTAGGAATGCAGGAAATAGGAATGTGAGGAAAGATATTAATGCATAAATTACCATGCCATATAGGTGTTTTATGTACAACAGCACACAGTGCTGCTTTTCTTATATATAACTGCAGATAAAAGGTTTCATCCTACAAAGTGTTATAGATGATGACTCCTTTTTATCAAAGCATTTTGCAGGTTTTTAGTTTTTATCACGAGTAAATACATTAAACTGAAGTCACTGGCTATATTTTGAGCTAGGCACATATCTAAATGGTCACTTCTCATCCTGTGGTAGAGCTCTAAACCACAACACAATGACTCTATTTACTTTACTATGGCTAAGATACCTGATGCCATTAATCTTACTGCTGTTGCATATTGTTATATATCATGAAATGTCAATGTTAAAAAAAGAGCAAATCAATTTAGACTGAAAAGTGATGAGTGGTTCTACAGATGGAGTCCCTCCAATGATTATATTTCTTCTTACAATTCCTTTTCATATGCACTCGTATTCATCTGGATGCCATTAAGCCACTCAGGTTTTCATTGTGGCTTCCTCTGACATTCCTTACCACTCAGTGAAATAGCTTATGGGAGCCTGGCCTGCATAGTTCACAATCAGTTGGATTGGTTTAAGAAGTTCAGATGAGTGATCTGAGCTAACCTTGATGACTTTGCATAAAGCAAACTGGGATGCACACATGCACTGCTGCACTAACAGATATGGGGGAAGGCTATCATTGGCAGAGGGGCAGTTAGTGGTAGATCTAACTGGCAGAGGTGGCTGCAAACAGGACGTCTATGCACAGCAAGAGAGAGATGAAACGGAATCGCACCAGTGGGAGTCCCAAGTTATGCATAAAGTCTGAGAACAGAACATCTAACAGAAGGTACAATTACTTGCTTTTAACTGAGAACAAACCAAATAATATTTTCAAGCATGCATAAGATGAGGGTAAAAATCATGCCATAAATGTAGAGCAACCTAATGATTGCTTTAGAAGTGATGTCCCTGCAACTTATTACAAAGATAAATAATATTTTTCTCCTACCTTTAATAGGAACAGCTTTGAATAAGTATTCCAACCTCCAATAAAGCTATTAAAATATTTATTCTGTATAGCTATTTAAAGGAAATTTGTATTTTTAAATTTATCTGGAAAGGAGGTAAAAGACTCTTTCTTCCTAAAGGTGAAAATAGTCCAGAAAATCTTGATGTATCCTAAGTGCAAGTAGTTATCTCAGCAGCTGTTATTACCCTTTAGTCTCACTTTTCCTCTCTCTTAAATTTACTACTAGCATAAGAAATCAAGACAATAAATTAAAACACTAGTGTAATTAAAATATATATATATATAAAGCCTACTAAATCTTCTAGCTTATCAAATCACTGAGCGAAGCCAGCAAAACGATAGTTTTAGCTTTAACTTAGCCCTCTTTCTTAGGAAATATATAATGAAATCAAAGAAATAATACAAAATGCTATGATGCATTCAGCCTTATAAATGTTAAATATTATAATGGCCCACACCTTGCAACTTTTCTCTAGGCATTTAGCCAATGTTGCTTGAGTTTTATAGGATTTTTCTCAGAATAAGCACTGGTAAAAACAGAGTAGAGTACTCTGAGATCACAGTGCCTTATTTTTACCTTTTCACAACTTTTACCTAAGTTTACATCCTGAACTGTGTACAATGTTTTGTATTTGTCACAACTCAAGAAGTTGTCACAGTTCAGACATGATGATATTTAGGTCATGTCATAAGAAGACTACTTCCCAGTCCCACCTTCAGCCTCATGTCAGCAGGCAACAATAATTTTATAGGCTGTATCTCACTCATCTGTTTGTGGAAGGGGGACAAGATGTGGTCATGAAGAAGTTCTGACTCTTCATGCTTGCCATATGCTTAGATGGAAATGCATAAATACTGTGCTTTTACAGAACAGTTTAAAATAGACCAAGTTATGTACTACAATAGTCATAAGCAGGCTTTTCAAAGACTGACATAAAACATCCCCTCACCAGACAACTGAGATGTAGTCCCAGTTGAAAAGTATACCTGAAGGTCTGGTTAATATCATAACAACTGCTCTTCAGAAGCTTTAGGTTGCTATAAAGTCAGAAGCAGCACAAAATCTGTCAATATGTCAGTTATTCTAAATAATCTTCTGAATAGCATGTGGGTATTCTGAAGCCTTTAAAATAGGATTATATTTCAAGTCTCTCCCTTTCCATACAGTGTAAATACGGCTCTCTGAATCTGGTAGTGTATATTTCTGGAAATTGATGCAAATCTCATGCTAACTGTGCCCATGAACCGTAAGTCATTAGAAGACAAAACTTTTCTCATCACTTGAAAAAAAACCAAACATTCTGATAACTCCATCTTTACTGGAGGTTCTTAAAACTCATTAAAAAGAAAAAAAAATCTTCAAAAAAGATAATCTCCTAAAAATCTCAGACAACTATATTTTAAAACACTCTGTGGAAATTTAAGCTCAGAAATACTTGGTTGTTGCAATTCCACAGATAAAGCTCAACTGTTGTCATGATCTGTTTGTGCTGCCCATTTATTAGCAGGGACTTTTCTCCTAAGAAATTTAATGATATTTCAAGTGTTTGCACTTCAGGGAACATACTGACTATTTTCCAAAATACAGAGAAAGTCCTGTCACATAAAATTGCAAGAGTTATTAACTGCCATTTGTAAAACTCCTATGCATCTTCAGCAATGAAGAACTAATGCAGTAAGCTTCATTTCAAATTTTGAGATAGTCACAGCATGTCAAGAGATGGTGTTTTATGATATTTAATTTTCTCTGAATGATACATGGCCTCAAATAGTTCACATTCACTGCTTCACACAGCTGTGGGATGCCACAGGTGGTAGCGGGCTTCCAGCAGCTTAATTCACCATGCTTCATCAGGGCTGGTTGTGCAATGTGACCCATGACTTCATTACATTCAATATTGTTTGAGAGATTGTTTTTCTGGCAAGGTGTAAGCATGTGAGCTAGTGCTCATGACACCAGTAGTCTGACTGAAACTTTCCTAGCCATGTCAGTCCTGCAGCCCTTTAATCTGGGTATCACATCTTACTTATTTCCCCCTTTACACTTTCAAATCTAGGGTATATCCAATGCCTTCAGTGCAACAGCTCTAAGATTCAGTGTTTCCCTGTTGGACAACTAAACTTTTAATTCCAACCTTCACAGGTTTCCTCCTCAACTATTGCGACCTTCTCTTTTCTGTTCTTGTCAAATTCTGCCTTGCTTCTTTTTATCCACTCAAGATACTGCTGCAAAGATCATCATTCTGGCTTACCACTCCAACTATCTCAGACTTCCCTTTACATTTCTAATAGATCTACTTCATCATACACAAAATATTTGCCATCAAGGCCAGTCCTAACCTACTTCTGCAATACTTAGTTACTGTTGACTTCTAGAGAATATAGAGCTGTGAACCACATCAAGCAATAATACTAGCTGTCCTGGTTTGACATTAGCCTTATTTATTCATACATTAGTCTTTATTCATAAGAAATATTGCTGGCTTTCATACAGCTCCTTAATATTCTGAAATACTACTACATCTTTTCTGCCTGTGCTACAAAGTTTCTGTGAAAGACAGCATGTAGATGTTGACATTTTGAACCTATAGCTGTGGACAGAGGGTGAGAATTTTTTGACACAGTGTGGTAAAATTTTCATCCAGAGAGCAAAGGGAGAAGACACATCATTAATACTTAGAAATATCATTAAAACTTAGAAATACAGTCTGCTTTTTACTACCTTTTTTTTTTTTTGCTTCATATTACTGAAAAACTGTCAAGCTTCCTGCAGACTTCAGTTGTGAATATTGTATTAAGTTAACTTTATAATAAATATTAGTAAACTTATCTACAGCCTCAAAATAAGAAACTGACAGAAGAGTTCCTTCAGTTCAGCTGATGCAGCATGTGGATGTTTGCAAGATCTTTCCTCCTAATCCCTTGTTGGTTCATTAATAGCTCACTTCAGACAAGAGACTGTTATGCCTATCAACAGTAAAAAGTCACAGGAAAGTCTAGCTCATATGCCTACAGAAAACAGCCTGAGAGACTGGAGAAAGCCAGCATCTTTCATAGTTTCATAGTTCACAAAACAAAACAGAACCAAAAAAACCAAGGAAATCTGAAGCCAGTGCCTATGGAACCTTACATCACGAGTTAAGCACTAGTATGCTGCTAGGATGTGTTTCTATTCCAAAGGGTGAGCTTATACTTTGCCCAGAAGTTCTTATTAAGACAAATGACACAAAAAAAAGAGTAACAACTTCAAAGGAAATAAAGCAAGCTGACAGATACACTGAGTTTCCAACTCTGCCCAATTAACCTTCTTGGACAACTATGAATGACCCAAGAAGTATCTTCCTAACAATTTGACCATGTCTCTTAATTTCTTTCCTGCAGACGTCTACCATTTATGAAACTGATACAAAAAAATACACGTGCCCACACAAAGTTTGCTCTAGGTTCAAACATCAGAGCCTTAGTTTTGCTGGGAGGGGTTTTTTTGTATAAGAGTGATGTTAAACTATCATATTACAGAAACTTGTGGAAGGGTGCATTAGGGTGCCTGAAGAATCAGGGAGGATTGTATAATTTTTCTCATGGCTTAAAAAATTAAATAGTAATGTTTATCACATTGATAGTCAATGTTTGTTAATTGTTATTTTAAACCAGCTGGCAAGGATAGATGGCCCTTTTATGCAAACAACTGTACAGAAACAAACACTTGGGTTAGCAGTCTCAGCAGACAGTTCTAACTAGCTCAGCTGCATATGTGGTCTTTACAGAGTAGGTTTGAAGAACATTGGTGCACCAGTCCAGAGAGACATAAAGCAGTGACATTTGCTATTTAAATGAACAGAAGGTTTCTGTGCATTGAGCACCAAGACTTGGGAACTTTCAACATTGTTAAACTCAGCAGAGTACTCTAAACTAATAGACAGGAAATTCTTGTTATCTAAAATTCTCTCTCTCCTGTCTATGCAATATAAATTCTTGTATTACCACTTCCATCCTCTATTATTCTTTGGTGCCTGATGAATATTTTTCTTTATAAAGTGGTCATTTGCATACCAAAAATATCCTTCTTTTTCAACAGATTAGTAATTCTCTTGGTTATTTAGTCATCATCACTCCATCCCTTTTGAAATCTGTTTTTATTTAAATTCAGATTTGCTTCACTGTAAAGATTAGGTCTTGATTTATATCTTCTACATTTGTTTGTGGAAAGTGAACACGTTTTTGTGCAAGTTTGTAATGTTCCAAAATGGCAGGGAAATTTCAAGAACAAAGACAGACCCACTGGAGACACAAAGAACAAACAAGACACTGAAATTTGTTTACATATTAATCTTTACAAGTGTGAAAAGAGTGTTGTACTTTCATTTTAACATCTTATAAAATTTTTTATGAGAGGCCAGATAATATTTGCTCTGCTTTTATATTCACTGGCAATATATGATGAAGAGAGCACTGAATGTTCCAGGGAGTTCAGAAATGTAAACCAACACAAAGTATAACATTTAATGAAACTCACTTGTTGAAACAAACAAAAAACAGGTGAGATGCCTAGAAAGCCCCACTAGAGTTAAGTATTTCTTTATTTTGTGTTTCCTATTGCTTCCTCTGAATACCTTGTCAGTTTTTTGATTGATATTCAATCCCCATACTCTCTTCCACCAAGAAAATGGCAGTAGGATCTGTGCGAATTTGTTACTTCATTCTGGATAAACCAGCCTGATAGGCAACCATAGCATTGTTTTGTGCAACTAGGGGTAGGTAAGGCATAGATGACTATAAGAATTTGTCTGTTCCTTAGGAATAAAAAAGAACAATGAATGAAATCACTAAATTATTGATACAGTAATTAAAAAGGAGATGGATAAAAGAAGACAGCAGGCATGGATCAATGTATCATGGTCACTTCAGGGCTCTGAATGGCCCAGGTCTGCCATATTTAAAGGACAAGCTGTCATGAAAGAAAGAAAGATCAGCCTTTCTCTGTGAGATATTTTGCTACCATTATTAGCAATGCTAGAATTAGAGTGTGTAAAACTGCCCATATTTTCTTGTCTTCTGTTGAAAATATGAAAGGACCTACTCAGGAAGCAAAGATGAGAACTGTAAGGACAGGCATCAGAGCATGCATGTAGTACATGATGGCCCAGTAAAATTCTTTCACCCAGTTGTCTGTCAGTTTACATGACAGAGAAAATATTAACTTCCACAGGCTGTCAGGTGATTAAAATATTCTGCAGAGTAAAACACACAAAAAAGAAGTGAATGCTTCCCTTCACATAGGACTTAAAAATATATTTGAAGCAAGTAGATTGTGCCAGTCCTCTTTCTGGAAAAGTACTAATGCTGAAACTGTGCTAGGTTAAAAAGAAAGTAATTTAAAGGACTCCAGACCAATATTTTGCCATTGCCTGTTAAAACAGTAAAGTCTAAAATTGAACAGAGCTAAAGAAAGAGCAGTATGGAAGAAGGAAAAGAGATTCTGAAACACTTTTTTTTCCTCAAGCTGGGAATCAGATATTGTTCAAACAGCATCCTAAGACTGCTACCTAGAAATTAATTTGAGACTGTAATTTAGATTCAGCCATGAATATAGACTTACCAGAAGACAGGAGAACTGTGAAATTAAATATACATTCCTATATACCCAAGATGGCTGGAGGTTAACAGTGATTCACATTTTACATCATTCTTTAACATTATCAATATGCTTCAAATGCAAAATTCCTTCTTTGTAACTTCACCAATTCTTCAGGTTTTCTTCTCTCTGAGGAATACTCCTCTGATGCATTTGCAGTGTTTTACATCAGAAAAGAAAACCTGAGCTCTGTGTTCAAAGCAAACATCAAGGTCTGGCAGAGGGACCCTGCAGGAGCAGAGGTCATTACCAGTAGAGAGCTCTTCCACAAAAATGTAATGCAGCAGTACTGATGGCTGGGTTAGAGACCACCACTTCTCAGTCTTCTTCTCAGTCTTGTTGCATATGAGGAAGACAGCCCATAAGAAGGTGGCAAGACAAGTTTGGTTCTGTTTCCCAATGTACACCTTCTTCACAATGTAGGCTCCACTGTTTCCTCAGTGAAAGGATCCTGCAGAGCTGAGCTGTGGTACATACACGTCTATTCAAAGCCTACACAGGAGCCCTACAGTATCTCATTGCATGTCTATAGAACCAGGCTCAGGATTTTTCTCATGGTTATATGTCTAGAAATCCTAAAAACCTAAAGCTGTGATTTTTTTTATGCCTTTTTTTGCAATCTGCCTGCCACGGCCTATGGGCTTGACTGTTTCCACGCTGGCAGAGTTTTGTGTGACTTCATATTTGAAGCAGAATTTTTATCTTATTGCTTTCAGCACTTTTCATTTCAGTACAACTTTTATTCATCTTCTCTGGCTGTTTTTTGTCTTTGCACTATTTCCCACTGACATTGTCAATCACTAACACCATGTGTCATTCTGTAGCTTCCTCTTTTGGACAAGTTATTGTTCTCTTTTAGGCCCAGCACTAATCACTTGAAATATGAACATCAAATTACTAGGACAAAGTTTGTCTGCTTTTTCCAGGTTTTGTTCTGAACTTTTATTTCAGTAAAGACTACCTTGCAACTGCAATCCACAGATTACTGTATTTTGACAAGGTAGTTTTATGTGAAGTGACAAAGATCTGAGACCAGTTCTTTTTCCATGTCACAAATTAACCATCTCTATCTGCTATCTCACTGTCAAAGAGGAGTATCAGTGTGTCCTGTTTTTTTCTGAGACAGAATCAGTTTTATTGGCTGTTTCATTAAATTAATTTTCAGTCTTCTCTGCTGGGGAGAGGGTCATCAGGTGATAAAGCAACTGGTATAGTTTAGCACCAGATACAGGTTAAATGGAAACACAGTGTAATCTTTTCTGCACTGCCAAGCAACAAATGGATCTAAAATACTGGTATAGTAAGATAAAGCACCCTGTTTGAATTTATCAAAAAAGCAAAACATACATTCACTCCTCAGTGAATAACATATTGGTATGAACTGCGTGTGATGTTGTACCCATTCAATATTATGATTCTATTCTGTCTATGCTCAACTATGGTTGCGTGTACCATCTTCAATACTTTACCAGTGACACCCTATCAAAAATCTTCTTCGCTGTAGCTTTACACCATGATCTTTTTGATAGTTCTGTCATTTCTACTTAGGGAGTTCTTCCAAATTAAAAACAAACAAACAAACAAACAAACCAAACCAAACCAAACCAAACAAACATACATGCACTCTGGTTTTAACTGCAAAAGAGCTGAACTTTCATCACATGCTTTTTCACAGACAGGTCTATATTTCGTCCTTGCTAGGTGGTCGTACAGGACATTAGTTAAATAAGAGTCTAGCAAGCACAGAATAACATGCTACAAAAGAAAGCCCCACATGTAGGTTTTTGCCTAATAATAGATTGAACTCAACTGCTAGCCTCTGTAAAAATAATGGAGTGCCTTTTCTGATAAATGTAGGAAAAATACCAAAGAACTATTTGAGGCAATATTTAGATTACTCAGAATGACTTAAAATTACTATTAATAATGACTATGAATGAATGACAGAATGACTATGCTATAGTCCCTATAACTGCTCAGCCTTGAATCACAGGTACAAAAATCTGTGGACTTCAGGAGTATGATATGCTCCCAACAATATTAAGTTTGTGATGTCAGAATAATGCTGACAAAAATCAAAATCAAATGGATGTAAAAGAACCAAACATTTGGCATATTACAACCAGATACTTAACTAGGTATGACAATTTTTGAGATATTTCTACAATGAAGTTCTGCAGGCAGGGAAGGTTAGCAGACTCTGATATTTTTTTTTTTTTTCCTTTCATAAGGGGACAATTTTCAATGATCCAGAATAAATTCAGAGACATTTTGAGAAACTGCACAATTTACAAGGAGTCATTCGTCATTCTGATGACTTACATCAGTGAAACTTGTTCTGTACATGAAGCTTTGAAATCTCTTCTATTCCCAAATCACTACTTCATATTGCTGCAGAAGTGTCAAGTTAAAAGTTTAATATCATTATCTGAAACCTGAGCAATATTTTAGTGACCACCAACAGAGATGCACCTAGTTCAGCTGAGAATTAAATACATCCAGACCTCACACTTCAGTTTCAAAAACGGTATCAACTGAAGTTAAATGAACCCTTGGAAAATACGGCGTATGCAAGACAACAATAACAAAAGAAAGATATTCTTTTGGGAAAGAAGACTTAAAATATAGCTGGCAAAAAGATACTTCTGAGAAAAGCATCAAATAAAAATATTTTTCAAAGAATTCTGTAGACTCAGAATTAGAAAACTGTAGAATTTTAAGAGTTCTCAGGAATGTACTTAGTCCAGTCTCTGGCACTGTACTTAATCCAGTCTCTGGCACTGTGCTTTACTGGCAGACATTTAAGGGGAGAGGAAAAAAAAAAAAAAAAAAAAAAAAAGCCCAACTCACCTCCCTTCCCTGCCAAAAACTCTAGTACTTTATCAGAATTTGACTGTCCCCAACCCATTTTTTTTCCCACTATTTGGGTCCATTTCTTCTTTTCTTATTATCTTAAAACCCCAACTTTTGGGAAATGCATTCTTCCTAACATCAAAGTTTCAGAATCATCCCAAATAAATTCTAAATTATTCCACAGCTGTGGAAAACATAACTTATTAAAACTGACTACTGCCGACTTTGTTTTTACATTGTACTCTTTCTTCTATTTTTCCTCATTTTACTTAAAAGCTTCACTAGACATTGACTGTGTTGTATACATTCATAAACTAAATGATAAATGTTAATAAAATGAAGCAAAGCATCTAAGCTTCCTGTGTAAGAACATGTCTGAACTAAAAAGCCCAGTAAGAAAATGGGTTTTGTTTCATTTGGAAACCACTGAGTACCACTGTTTCTATAAGGTCATTTGGCCTCTCAAATTCAGATCAGACAAAGCCAGCAAAAGCATCCGAGGTATACAGCATTTAATGGAGGTCAGCATGCATCCCTGGGTCACATGAATATGTACTATGATCATATTCACTAAGAAACAAAACAAAACAAAACCAAAAAAACACCATATGGAGACACACAGTCTGTTTGTCTACAGCACTGGAAAACAATTCCTGCTGGAAATCTTACAAATACAAAAAATGTCTGTGGACATTCTGAGCACTGAATTAACAGAGAGACAAAAGTAATTAGGGGTAATCATAGAGTTCTCGACTTGATAGACCAATTATTTATCTTGTATACATTATCTATTCAAGAAAATCCAGTGACTGCTATATGAAATAAATTTAGCATTGATATGGTAGTTTTAGCTGGAGAGACCACTTATCTGTAATATATGTTTAAACCAGGACGCATTTCAGGGAATTTTCATCAGAAATACATATTTCTGACCTCATGAAGTCTTTTGGAGGAATTCAGTATCCCAGCAGAGAACCTGGTTTGTACTAATGGAGCTGCTGCCAAATAGTCAACTTATAAATTGCTCTGCTCTTGAATGTGTTGATCTCTTGGCAGAGATGAGCCCTACATAACTGTCTCATTGCATGTTAACAGTTTATATGGCTGGATTTCAATTCCATGTAATTTACTGAACACTAGAGTGCTTTATTACAAAGGTCAGGATAAATTAAATGAAAATCAAGTACAAATGAAGTATGGGTCATCCATGAGCAGAATTCAAAGAGATAGCATCTGCTACAGCTCCCATAAAGATGACTGGATTTCCAGTGCATCTGTTTTCAGAAAATAAAATGGTTTGGCTGAGGTTAGGCTATGTCTTGTTAAAGAAGAAGAAAGATGCCCAAAGAAATTGGTCTAAGAATCATCTGAACACACTTTTGTTTCTGCTTTAGTGTAGACCCAATCCCATTTTGAGTTCAGAGAAAGAATAGCATGACATTTCACAGAGATAAGGGGAATAACATGTGAGAAGATGTCTTTCTTCTCTCAGTTGAAGGATTTCAGCTAAAACCAAACAAGTAAGCAACTACCCATGCAATCTGTAACACAGTCTGTGGGCCACAAGACCTACATAAACCAGTAGCCCCAAAAGTACTGGACTTAATATGCTTTGTTTGTAATATACAGTCCTTTCCAAAAGTACAAAATTAATGCAAAATTTTACCAGTTTAAAATGATAATCTATTTACTACTGAATCACTGTGGCGTGTTGGTATGCTCATATTTAGTATTTATTACGAGTGTGCCAGCATGACAAAGAAGCTGACCAGGGTCAGCTGAAAACTGCAGAGCAAGACTTCTCTCATTTTGAAGCTGATGCTCACAGTTTTAAGCTCATGACTTATGTTTGACATTACTAACTGAAATGAAAGGGAAAATACAGAATGAGATATTCTGTACTTCTTCTCTCCAGCTGTGTTCTGGCCTTGCCACATGTGCTTTTGGAGAGTATATGGTCACAAGAAACTTCTCTGTGGAGCACTCCTGTATTGCTGGAACCTGAAGGTTGGGGACTGATTAGTTTTGTTACAAATACTACATATTCCTGTGCAACTAGTTATTAACTTACACAAGGGAGAGATGTTTATTAAGTCATGCCTACTTACTAACTCGTTATAAATTCACCCTATAACTTACATGGGGGACAAGTACAAGTTCAAGTCTTCTCTCCCAGCCAAGGCACTGTCACTACACACACTAAGGAGAACAGAGCTGTATGGAAGTTGGCACCACAAGCCTAGCCCGTCAGCAAACCAGGAAACTGGCAGGACTCCACTCCCATGTGGGCAGCCCTGCTGACTATCCTGGGTGTCCATGAGAGCCCCTTGAGCAGAATTACCAGAGCTGCATTGCCTTGTGACCAGTATCAAATGCAAATAGAATGCTGCTTGTCAGAATTCTTATTGGCAGCTACTGACATCTTTAATTTGGAGGCCTGGGTCCAGCCTGTGGGATGAGGGGAGTAAGAGGACCATTCCCAGCTGTTAGCATCTGCATGGAGCAGCACAAACCCTAATGTAAAGCCTGCTTGCATAACCCACTTTTCTACAGAAACAGATAAGCAAGGGAACATAGGCCTTTAGACACTCTGAAAAGAGGCACCTTGTATTTTGAATAGTTGTAGTCAAATAAAAAGTTTATCTTATGATAGCATGATTCAGTTCTTTAATAGAAAACATCACACCCCCTCTATCCCTCTACTCATCAAACAAACAAACAAACCAACCAAATTTGATTGAAACCCAGTACCTTATTTAGGCTGGGCTTTTTTAATGCAGCAGATAATACCAAATAAAGGATATTAACAAAATTCAGCTCTATTTTTCTGCTTGCTTTAACAGAGGTTGATGGAGTGCCTTAGAGTACTGTTATATTTTCAAAAATAGAAGGTACAACAACAGGCATGCACCTCAGTTTTTGAGAAATGAGTCACAGCTCTCCAGTTCTACTTCTTTGCTCCTTGATTTTAAATTTAAAGAAAGACCTTACGTGTAAATTCTATTGCATCCTTATCAAAATCCTGTGAACACAGTTAATCTCACTTTATATGTTAGGGATAACAGCAATAATAACACTGTGAAAAGCAATAGATCTCATTGTTAATGTGGTTTATTGAAGCAGATAATGAGATCCGGTATTTTACCTTGAGAGGAATATTGACAAGTAGCACTTGGTAAATATTCTTATGTCTATAAATTGGATTCTATGCAAAGGAAAATTCAATTTCTACTATGATTTCAACTTCACCAATGTGTTCTCAGTGCATTCTAGAAGCTGCTTCATTTCCATATATGTGTTCTTCCCATATTGTAATAAGTAGTACATAGGACTGGACACCTTCCACAAAATCTCAAAAGTATTTTCAAAAGTGTTTTGCAGGAATATTTGTTGCACACCTTTAGAACGGGAAACAAACTAAGAGGTAATGACTTGCTTTTCATTAAACAGTTATACAGCCAAAAGTGTAAGCTGCATATGCTGTTGTCCATTCTGGTATTCAGGCCTTCTCTTATAATAAAACTTGAAGTATCTACACCACTCTAATTTTGTTGCAATTTCTGTAATTGCTTTAAGTGTCCTAGTCTGCTGTGAAAAATTGAAAAAGAAAAGGCAGAGTACAGCTCTTGCTATGAAAAAATTGTAATTTGGAAAAGGCAGAAGAAGACTTTTACTTTATAGAGCAAAAGCTGACTAAGGTTAAAATTAGAGCCTACAAAATTCTTTGAAATTTAAAAGATCTTAAAGATAAATTATATCTTCATAAGGATTCTCAGCTATAATGGCTTAATCAACTGTTCAACATGACAAATTCTTTGAAATCAAATGTTTGAAAAACGTTCTGGCTGAAGTGGCATAGGATGTTACATGACATAGAGATTTCTGGTAATCCTGCAGCTAAAAATAATCAGTAATGCAAGAATTCAGCTGAGTTCCAACCTCTTCCCAAAGTGAGATCAGATTTTGATCCAAGCATTGTGAGGAACAAGTGGAAGACATCCCAGAATGAAGGAGATGAATCCACTGTCTGATTGTTATTAACCATCTTTCCCCATTTTGCACTGCATTAGCTGGACTAGGTAAAGCACTGGAGTTGTCAGACTCTACATTTTCATATTCTGGGAATAAAAAATGGACATTTTAATAATATAACTTCTGACTTTATAGTAACAAACTTCTTAATTATAGCTCTCTACTGATATTGCATATGAGAAAGGAAAGCCTGGAAACACGTACAAAAGGCTAATAAAATTTTGAATTCATGTGCACAGTTTATAAATAGCTATGACGAGTTTTGGTTTGAATCACACATTCTATTGGAACACATTCTGGCAAATGCCTAATATAAAACCATAAAATGTATACAACTAATAAAAATCCTCTGGATTTTGCTGTCCCCTAAAACTGACCCATTGCTATATATACAGTGAGACCAATGAGCTGGGACATGTCCTACCTGCCAGGCCTGTACAGCTTTTGATCTGCAGAGGTGCAATAATTTCCAGGGCAAGTAGAATCCTCTGGATTTTTGTACAGAACTGCCCACTGCACAATCACATGGGGCCTAGTGAGGAACAGCTGCCAAAGGAATGACCTGAGCATGTCTGGTGGTCACGTATCCAGATATTAGCTTGACTGGAGCTACATCTTTAAATGAGCTGTCTGATGTTTAGGAGATTCCCACTAATGGCTGTATCCCCCTTTTTCCATCCACGCTGAAACCTTCAGATTATCCATGGCCCTCCATAATGTCTGGGAGCAACTAACAAATTCCACATTTGTGAAACTGTGTTCAGGCAAAGACACAACCCTTAAGTCCTTAAGTCATGGAATAAATACATCTTGTGGCAATGTATTCATCTCAAAGACAAAATCATTCTAGATGGTTCTGATTGTTGTACTTCAGTTAAAATTACAGTACTGCTGGCCATGAGGAGCAGTTACAACCACTACAAATGTAAACTATTCCAACACAATGTGTGGTTATTTTGCAGGGTCAAATCAAAGTAAAGCAGATGTTTCTGAGACTGAAGCTTGTGGGGAAAAAAAAAAAAAATTTCCTTTTCCCACCCCAGCCATTTACTTGAAAACCTCTAATGTTTCTCTCTAGATTTTAATTTCTCTCTAATGAGAGAAAGCAAGATGTGAAATATGGCAGAAGAAAATTCCAAGGTAGACAGAGATACTGTGATGGATACTATCAGAGAGGTCGAAGGAAATCTGATGGAAAATTTCACCTCTTTTATTTGAATTGCAGTCACGAGAAATAAAAAGAAAAGGAATAATTCTTTGGGTCTTAAATACTGAGAAAAGGAGGAAATTTATTTGCCCCAGAAACAAGACACTAAATACTGCCATTTACCTGCCTGCTGAAACACAAAATAGTTTTTCTCTTTAATCTGAGGCTAGTGGAATTAAACAGCTGGAAAGAGGGCAGGCTTACTATAGCCCCTGTCAGAATTCTCTGTTACTTGGTTAATAAAATGGAAAGTTATAAAGGACTACATCCACTCTGGGTATCAACAGGTGGGAAAGTGCAAAATTTTAAGACTTAAAAGCCATTATTTGCTTCACACGCTCTCTGTGAGATGAAAACACAGAATACAATGTTTGTCCATAGAAGAAACTGAGGAGTGGTTTGTGGAAGAAGCTGTGTGATGCTTGCATTAAACAAGAGGTATTTACACAAAATATTATATGTAGCTGAAGGCGAAAAATATATTGAAATGATAAAAAAGGAAAAAATCTTTAGATGGATTGAACTGAAAGGTGGGTGAGAAATGGAATGCTTGCAGACCACACAGAAACCATCTGAAAGATGTAAGAGATTTCACTTTTCCTTATTTTCTCTGTCTTTACTTTTTCCTTCCTTTTTCCTTCCTCGCTGGGCTTCTTTTTCTTAAATTCTCATAATATAAATATACCCAAATTTACACAAATGAGCATGTATTTACATTTCAGCTTTGCATATCAACTGTTTTTTATGCCTCAAAGACCTTGGCAGAGGCACCTCCATTCTCCTATAATCATTTCCAGAATATACATAGCTCCTCAAATCATGTCTGACAGTTTCAGTTAATGTAGGCAGGTAGATTTTACACTATGAAATACATTTCATTTGTAACAATTAAAATTTACTATACAAGTTATGGGAGAGACAAAGGGAGTGTAAAGAGTTAAAGCTTCCATGGTAACCTCAGCAATGAGGATGCAATTGGCTTGCTTGGTCCCTTCTGTCACATCTTGATTCCATGCCAACAAATCATGAACTGTCCATCATTTCACACATCTATTTTTAGAGCGTCCTCAGCTGCTTCCAATAAAATGATAAATGATATATGTTCACAGAGGGCTAATACTGGTCACAGAAAGGGCTGTTTCCATCTGAAATGCAAGCTGGAGCTTTGGAGCAAAACAACGTACTGACCTTCAGTAAAAGCACATTAGAGGTTTCGGTCAAATTGCCTTTTGCTTTTCTTAGAAGTAACCTGTTCCTAACTAAAGGCAAACAATATCTATGCCAAATATGACCAAATACATTTATAGCTATTAAAGGAACTACTGTTCTAAAGGGCTAGAGTATCTGCAGAGTCACTTTCAAGACACATTTGCGTACTGCCTCATCTATACTGGAGTAACTGCTCTTTTGTGCTTTAAAGAGAAAGACTTGCTAAACATGCTTAAATAATAATATATGACCACTGCAAACACAGAATCTTTAAAAATGCATTTCTCTGGAAGTCAGCTCTATTCATACCTGATGCACAATGAATATATTAAATCAGTGAACAGAAATTACTTACGTTGTACCAGCAATTTGTTGCAGTGTCTGCATTACAACAGGCAAAATATATACAGACAAATGGGGGAGAGACACTTTGTGGAAGGAGAAACATGAAAATAAAGATGTTGGGAGGTCAGATCTACACCTGCAGAAGTTATATCATACCATAGCACAGAAACTCAACACAAAACTTTGCATCTAAAGGGCCCTCAGTGCCTACAGATGATAATGCCTTAAAGAAGTAAGGCAAAACCTCAGTGTCAGTGCTCTTCATAACTCTTATTTTCTCTTTTTGCTTGACCTTTACCACTTCTTATTCTGAATGCTCTGCACTTAGTTTGCCTTGCTCCAGCATCCAAGCCACTTTTCTACACAAACTCAGCTTTGTGTATTATTTCATAATATATCCTGAAGACAGGCAGCACCATCATTTCTAAGCACAGAGAACCAACAGTATACTACAGGTTACAGATACTGATCAGCAACTAATTTTGAAATACTGTTTACTCCATTGACTTCATATAATTTAAAATATGGGCTAAAAGGTCTTTGAAGAAGAGAATGCAGATTCTTAAAACTGTAATCAGTCTCCAGACTATGGAAATATCACTCTTAATTAAAAGTTTCTTCTAAATTAAGTTAATTTGCTTTCAATATTCAAATATTTTTGTTCATGTATACCAATGCACTTCTTATTACACCCAGGACAGCAAATTGCAGTTTTCAGATGGTTTTCCTAACAGACTGAACATATTCTGAAAAATCAGAACAGTAATATTTCAATTCCTCTGTTTCATTTGCTAATTTACCTGTTTGTATGATAGAAGAGAGCTTTTTCATACAGACTGGGAAATTTGCAGTTTTAATGCATTATGTTTGCTTCAGAAGCAGAAGAAAAGGTCAGTTTTAATATTTCCTTTTCTATATATTCATTGTTTAAAGGCAATACAAATATTGATAGCTTAGGTATTATATTAGATACTTTTTAAATTTCAGATTTTTTTTTCTTTTTTTTTTTTTTTTTACCAAAGGATAGATGAAACTGCAGAACTGATTTTGTATGAAGTGCCAAAGAAAAGTTTAGAAGTGTTGCTTCATCAATGTCATTCTCCTGTTCTTCTACAAAAATAGTCTTCCTCAGCTATGAACAGGCCTCACTTTAAAATTTAATAAAATTATTGTTTTTGCTTCTGTGCTACAGGGAAGCACTGAAATTAGACATGCTAGACATTTCATATGAATGTTTCACTTGCACCTATCTTAATCAAGAGATGTTACATGTACTTAGAAATAAAAATAATTCATAAACTTACCATTAAGTGTTTAAAAACAAATGAAAAACTACATCAATTTCACAAAAAAAATTTCAGATAATACCTTTCAAAAAACAGCCAACTGCAGAACCCAGCAGGCATAAAAGGGCCATCTCCTGGGAAATGCCATGTCATGAGGCAGAAAAAGAGGTACCCCTCTGTACTTCTTGTTAAAGCATCTCGAATTACACCAAATGGATGTTTTGATAGCGCATCTTCTTTCACAAAGCTTTCGTTAGCTGTTCTCACTGTCAAATTTATAAAGAGTATCATAGAATCATAGAATGGTAGGGTTGGAAGGGACCTCTGGAGATCACTGAGTCCAACCTCCCTGCCAGTGCAGGAACACTCAGGGCAGGCCACACAGGAACAGATCCCGGTGGGTCTTGAAAGTCTCTAGAGAAGGAGAATCCACAACCTCTCTGGACAGCCTGTTCCAGTGCTCTGTCACCCTCACAGTGAAGTTTTTCCTTGTGTTGAGATGGAACTTCCTGTGTTTCATCTTGCTACCATTATCCCTTGTCCTATCATTGGGCACCACTGAAAAGAGACTGGCCCCTTCTACTTGACACCCACCCTTCAGATATTTGTAAACATTAATAAGATCCATCGCCTCTCAGTCTTTTCTTTTCCAGGCTAAATAGTCCCAGGGCTTTCAGCTTTTCCTCATAAAAGAGATGTTCCAGTCCCTTCATCATCTTTGTAGCTCTCTGTTGGACTCTCTCTAACATTTCCCTATCTCTTTTGAACTGGGGAGACCAGAACTGGACACAATACTCCATATGTGGTCTCATTAGTGCAGGGTAGAAGGGGAGGAGAAATTCCCTCGACCTGTAGGCCATACTCTTCTTTATGCACCCCAGGCTACCATTGGCCTTCCTGGCCACAAGGGTACATTGCTGTTCCATGGATAACTTTCTGTCCACCAGGATGACAATTTATTGTCTCCACAGGGCTGCTTTCAAGTGGGTCTAACTCTAACCTGTACCAGTACATAGTGTTCCTCCCCAGGAGTAGGATTCTACCCTTATCCTTGTTGAACTTCATCAGGTTCAACAAGTGAAAGAAAGGAGGAAGGAGGAAAGCAGAGAGCTGTCCTGTTCACAGGCTGGAGAATAGTCATCCAGATCTGCTCAGCTCTGTCTGCTCATTCCTGCCCTCCACTCAGGCACCTCCTTCTCCAGGAGAGGAAAAGGGACTTCTGACCACTTTCCATTCCCTCATGGATGACCAGTGAACACAGACAAAACAGAAGGGAAATTACGAGTCAGTCCTTAGAAAATAGATATTTTATAGATATAATTCTTTTTTCTACTGTTTTCTCTGATAATCCTTTTTCATTCAATGCAAATAAAAGTAACCACTTAGCTGCAAGCTGGCTTTTCTGTCAGCACTGCATATTTTGTTTGTCACTCTGTAGTATTCCTGTGAAAATACTGATGCACAATTGATGGAAGTGTTCACTTATACACTACTGATACAGCACATATGTATAATTTAAATTCACGGGCAGTAATTCTTTGCTCCTCAAAAGAGCTAGATTTATTAACAGAGTAAGTTTCTGCTCTGTGTGAACAAGAGTGGTAAAATGAGGCTTTTAGAAAAATATTTTCTTGAGAAAAATGGATAAACATGACCTTATTGACGCTATGGTTAATAATCTGGAATATTTGCATAAATGTGCTTGAAGATAGATTACTTTGAACAACAGTCACTAATTAAAAGACCAAAAGAAAGAAAGGACTAATAACACCTTATAAACCAAGACAGGCATATTAGCATACTGTATCTCATATCATTGTGGTACTGTCAGAAAGACAAATAATCCTGATTACACCTCAAGCAATACTATAACTAATGCAATCAGTCACAGAAAGGGACTTTTGCTTGCTGTTCATTTCTTACATAAACTCTGACTTTTAAATTAGGTCTGTTGCTGAAATATACGTATGTATGAAAATGAATAAAATTTGTTGCAATAATATGCAAGCTGAAGGATCTCCCTGCAACTGATTTATTAGTTGACATTTCCTAAAAGTAGCTAATCATTATTCAGGCTTCAATCTAAGTCATATTGTTGGAAGAGAATGACAGACCATTAGAAAAGTCTATTCTTCAGATTTCTTGTCATAAAAGATGTTTGCTTTTTGCACAATGACAAAATCTTCCCTGACTAAACATTTGTAAGATTTTTTTGAATTGGCCAAAAGCTAAAGAATTACTCACAAAGAGGTAACTTAGTAACGGAGTAACTGAAAGTCATTTAACTTCAGTTAGCACTGCTTGGTATTAATTAAAGCGTTACAACTATTTTGAGTTACATGCTTTGTGACATGTGCTGTGTTAAGTGCAGAAAACTAGAGGAGAGGCACAGGTCATATTTAAATATTCTGATAATTTTCTTTAGATAAACATCTGAAAAGCAGTGGTCTTACTGTTCAAGGACTTCTCAAAACTAAGGCTTTGTATTCTTGTATAAGATTAAAACCATCTGACAGGGTTACTGGGGATGGAGAAATTATTACCAGATTTTCTACAGGGGATAAACCTCTGAGGTGATGGATGTACTTTTACTTGTAACTTAACCCTGAGTTTAGCGAACAGCACTGTCACATTTCCCATGCACAAATAGAAGGTCAGTCCGTCAATGAATAATGTCAACTACTACTCTTAGTAACAACATACAATAATCTAGTCCCTTCTGAGCATGGTTCTTGTAGTATTTAAAGGATTAATTCACTTTGTCTCCCAGTAAAATACAAGCTTTAATGCTGTATCTCCTATACATAAGTGTGGGGGGGGAAGGAGGGAAAAATTATATCAGCATTCAGACTGGATCTTCAGACTGGATTCTTTCTGGATCTCATTTTTTCAATGCCCATTCAGGATATTTTTTGTAAGTACCTTGATAGTTTCTCTGCACATTCAGACCCTTGTCCTTGGAATTCAGCTAGGCACTGGAAATCACTGTGGCTTTTATTCTGGTCTGCATACAGTTAAAACAAACAAAAGTGCATATGTTAATTGCTGTTGTTTCCTACCCAGGATACAAGGTGGGAGCTTCCATTTCTCAGGCATTTTAGACTGTGCTTTGACCAGACTCCTTGAACTGTCTACAGGCAGCACTCCTCTTTTTCCTCATTTTTGGGGAGAACATGATGGTAGTTTTTCTGCAGTAAAGTGGTCTTGTGATAATCATAAACTGTTTCTTCTTTGTCTATTAATTAGAAGTGAAAAAGACAAATAAGCCTTTTAAGGTAAATTCTACTTAGAATTCTGGGGAAAATGTGTCAGTACTATGACAATAAGACAGGAAGCCTTCAAGGACACTTTTATTTCTACCTTAGAAAATCTCAATATGTAAACTTAAGGCTACCCTGATTTCTTCCTACCTCTTCAAAACATTTTCTATCAGACAAATTAGACCTGTGCTGCCTATTTAAGTAGATAGGTAAATATTAGTAATAGCAGAAACCTAGTTCTTTAATTCTTTGTGCTTTGGTTAGAAAGATTTGTTTTTATTAATGAAAATTTTTAGAGCAGGTTAAACACAAAGACATGCCAATAATCAAATATGAATAAGAAATTATTTCTTTTCCTAAGTGATAAAGACTTAACCTCATACTGTTTCACTATGAAGAAAAAATATTAGTTTGATTTCAAGTCAAACTATGAGTGAGAGATTTAAATTTCAGTCAGTTGTTCCATTTTATGAGCCTCCAAGCTCCAAATTCAATGAGAAGCCCTTGGAAGGCAACACAAAGTAATTTGTGGTTTTTGGAGACCGGAGAAAAAAAAGCTGTGTTTTGTGGATACTCAGTGACAAATGCTCCCAGAATGACATCACAGGCTTATTACCTTGATGTGAGTGGCAATTCACACTGTAGATTCTGTATGGAAAGTAGAGAAATAAAAACTGCTCCCATTGCAGTTCCTAGTTTACCTGTCCTTAGCCATGAAAAGAAAAAAAAAAGGAAAAAAAAAAAGATAAAAAACCAAAGGAATATTTGGCCACCTGATACTCTAACAGAAGAGAGTTATCTCTGGATCAGCTGAAATATCAGAATTCATTTGGAGGATGATCACAACCAAAGAGAAAGCACCTCCCTCTCAAGAATTTCTATTCACTCTGCACTTCAGCATTTGAGCATACAGTTAGTTACCCATGCTGCTGGTGCACCTGGGGCTCTCTGCACACTTATTAGCACCACACATTTGGAAATGCAGGGACCTGAATGAAAAGCTGATCACCTCCTCACTTGTAGATCAAAGAGTCAAAGGAAATTAGGAATCAAGTAACCTGCTTCCACTCCACTTTCTCCATAGATATAGTTACCACTGTCTTTGATGGAAAAAATTATGTAGGCCTGCATATCCTGCTGCTCTCTATTACTGTATGAATTGAAGGAAGGAGAGAGCCCTTCATTTCAGTATCCTGTTTCTCCACATCTATGTGTCTTGTACTGTGCTGGGTGAAGAAAGTCCGATACTCCATCCTCTTCCATTACTTATTTAACAAACACAGTAGACAAAAAGTTTCCTGTTTCTAATACGGTCTTCCTTCTCAAAAAAAGTGATTATAAAACTCTCTTCATATACAGTGAGAGAAGTTCAAAAGATGTCAAAGCCTTAGCTGTCCTCCACAACACTGAAATCAGTTTAAGAAGAAAAAACTCCATGCCTGATGTTTCAGGATGAGGAAGGAAAACTCTTTTGAGAAAAATTGTGATAATGAATCCATTCCTGCTTCAAAGCAGTTTTTTCTTCAGCCTTCAATTATTTCTGTCTCTGTTTCATATTTGCTCTTTCTTAGGTTATTAGCACTCTTTGCTTTCTTCATTTACCAGTCACATCAAAACTCTATGAAACTCTGGGAAGCTAATGTTTTATTAATTTAATAAACAATAATTGACAAACTCTAGCACAGGCAATTGTGTTATGAGAAGATAGATACACACTTTTCTCCTCCTTCAATACTGATCTGGTGCTTCAATTTGAACTCCTCTTAGAGGAGAGATCATTTTATTTCTACTATGTTTAACTGAGCAACACTACACAGAACAAAGAACAAAAAGGCTATTAATAATGAAAGAGTTATAGCACTACATTAAACCTCTTCTCCATTTGTATTTCAGCTAATTCTGTCCATAAAATGTAGATAGAAGTTCTTTTTCTTTCAGGATCTTTCAGAATTTCAGCCACGATTTTCTTTTCTTTAAAGCGTTTTTCTCAGTCAAAAACTGTTTCACTTTCCTTCTGCAGCGACAGGGACTGTTTTAAACCAGGAAATTCAGATCAAGACCATTGTAAGCAAACTTGTAACTATCCATCAGGGACCAATGAAAAACTGGAATGAGAGAAGTAAGGACACAGTGACCATTTATATGTAATAGTAGAAATAAACTTCTTACCCAGTTTGATGCATGTCATAGGTTTAAAAAGCAGTCCTTTAAATATTATTCTGCTAGAGAAACCTTCCACTAGAGGGTAGAAAACATTCAAGTAACAGCTGAGACAGTTAAGACACTACCATAGTCTTGCAGACCTCATAACTTACTTTTGTTTTCTGACTTGTTCAAGTTAATTGTTAGAAGCTGCTTTAGATTTTATTAGCTTTTTGTGGATTACTTCTAATTATTTCTTAAGTACTTAATTTTTGACTGATGTCTATAACTTTTATGAATGTATTAGCAATGCAAGTAAGATGCATTCATGTATTTCCTGCCTGTAAGTTGAATATTAAGGTTGACAGCAATGCAAGAATAAATCTCTTCAGAGAGATTCCCAACCTATTTGATCTATAGCACATGCAAGATTAAGCATATACACAGAAATAATACAGAAGTCATCATTTTAAATGAGTTACTAAAGTCAAAATATACATGATATAATGATTGTAAGCACCATGATTACTAGCACAAAAAAAGTGTATAAACTGCGCAGTATTTCCTTTGGGACCAACCTCATTTTTTCATTTTACTTGCATGGGATTCTTAGCTGAGAATAGTAAAGTTGACAGAGCTATGAGGCCTTTAATTTTTTTAGTAATGATCAGTTAATTACTACAGTACACAAGCACTCCTAGACCATTCTAAATTTTTTTCAAATGATAATTCTGAACATGAAATGTTCAGGAGCCATGACAGTATATTTTCTATTAGAGAAAACCTGTAAAAGTAACACTTCTGCAAAAAATAGTGAAATAAAAAATATTAGAAGTATGTGATTACTGAAGATGCAAGAAGAGTAACTCCCAGGCAAGAAGTATAAACTTCAGAGAATAAGAAACTATCACGGTATCATATAAAAACAAGTACACACCTCTGGTCATCCAAGTCCAGGAAAAGTTAACTTGAACTGGATCAGAATAGGCAAAAAGAAGAGGACTTCACTCTTCTTGAAATCCTTTTTTCCTAAATGAAGAGACAGACACTGCAGACTTCCTCTTTGTGAGAGGTCAGGAAAAGCTGGCTTGATTGTTATAGCAAAATGATGGGTAAAGATACTAACTCTGGCAATAGTTAAATGAAAATGATAAATATAAGGAAGAGAGACAAACTATTTAAATTGAAACTGCCCATGAATAAATTCTGACAGGAAATGAGAAGATCTCGTTGAAGTTCCTGAAGACTTAAAAGTCTTAGGCATAATGCTTTCTTTTTTTCCTTTTTTTTTTTTTTTTTCAGGAGATTTGAGCCTGAGCTGCAGTCCTTCTTGCAAGCTATTAAATTAGGCTTCCTCCATTTAGTTCTGTCCAGATTAAATACATTTATAGCACAGCATGATACAACGATACAAAGGAGCAAGTGGCAATTACTTTGTCTATTTTTGACTCCTACGTGGTTAACCATCATTTAAACACTGAGTAAAAAGATTTGTAAGAGTTTTAAAAAAAAAGCAAATTTGGAAAATAGGATCAGGCAAACTGACCCTGTAAAATCTATAATAGTTTGCAAATAAACTTCTTAGAAAATATATACTTTTTTTTTTTTTATTATGAGACCCAAATAATGAGGTACTAAATAAGACCTTGCCAAGCTAAAATATGTAAATATAAAAATATTAAT